>CAUOFW020006914.1:0-22620 GCA_963454935.2 Ilex paraguariensis
ACACTAACTCTTGGTATCCGTCTCACAGGCGATATTACCAGGTTTAGTACAAAAATACTAGTTCCTTAGTACTTATCTATAGGATTTATTTACAAGTGCACTCGTACCAATTTAAATGTACAAAAGCCTTGACCCAAGTCCTAAAGGAAGTACTATGTTAATTCAATCTAGTTCTGCACAGGCTAACATCCAGGTCCCAAGCAGCTACTTTGGAAAGATGTGACTTTACCAGAGTCATGGACTGTACAGAATGAGAATTTTGACAAGGAATCTAGTGCCGAGTCAACAACAACTGATCTGGAGACTATCAGACAGCTCCCTGACGGATCAGTAAAAATATCATTTGACACTGCCAGATCCACCAGATCTTGCAGTTCACACCCCAGGCAAGATCAGATTTCTGAAGGAAGAAAATCTGATTTTCTCATCTGTTTCCCATAGAGACAGAGAGATTGCCAAAGAACTTGACCATAGGTTGAAAGGAATCGCTAATTCCTCCGACCCCAGTAGCTAGACCAGTGATACACTCCCATAAGTGTCCCGTTAAAGTCTAGGTACACAGAGTTCAAACAAACAGAGGATGATGCTTTTACTCCATCACCTTCTCTGTCACCCACTGCTAGTGCTTTTGATGGAAATGACAAAACCCATCAATTATACACTATCACTAGAGAAAAAGAATTTTTTATATGCCTGATATTTACAAATTAAAAAAGAATTTCAAAACCCCTGAGAACAGACCTCTTAGGAAAGCTTTGGAATCTTTACCTGTAAACCCAGGAAACCATTAAAAAAGAATGGGTTAAATTAATGTATAAATTAGAATCCGAAATTGCTTTTGAAAACTACTTAAGTAACTTCCACAAAGAAGTAAAAGTAGTAACTCAGCAAAATTGGAAAACAGAATCTGCTTTGGTAACCGCTAGTCACCCACCAGTAGAAACTATTGAATTTAAATATGCTAACAAAACTGTCACAGCTTCTCCCTTTAAGATTCCAGTCTTAGAATCTGAAAAGAAGATAGTTGAACAGGTCAATTTCACCAACCAAAGCCTAATTACCATAGGTAAACAGTTGGATAAAATTGAAAATAAAATAGATGAAATTAAACCATCTTCAGTAGAAAGACCATTAGTCAACTTACCTGAAGTAAGAAAGAATTTAGGTTTAAAAGACAAAAACCTAATTCAACAGATTGATGCACTCTTATCCAGGAAAGAATCTACTAGTACTTCCCAGATAACAGTCATCAACCAAACTGAAGAAGTTCAGAGTCTAATTCAGAATCTGATAGTCCGAAAGACACCACTGATTCTGACTCTGAAATAGAAAACTTAGAAAATCAGTTTAGGGATCACAGTATGACCCAACCTGATTCTAAAATCAATGCACTGGTTAGAGTCCCTACTAGTTCCACAAAGAACTGGTATTCTAGACCCACTCCACCAGATCTTCAATATGAAGAAAAGAATGTGTTAAACCAGTTTTCTGTTCAGTCTAACAGACTCTATGAATGGAACATAGATGGTCTAAGTGAACAGGAAATTATTAACAAAGTCAGTCATCTATCCATGGTTTTAAATAATTATATGACCAATCTTGATAGCCCTGAACCTGAAATTGTCAAACTAATTGTTTCAGGATTCACAGGTGTTCTTAGAAATTGGTGGGATAATTATTTGAAACAGGAACAACGAGACAGTATCATTAATGCTGTTCTCAAAGATGATGAAGGCATTCCAATCTTTGATGAAAGAATTGGAACAGCTAAGCCTGATGGTTGTAATACACTTATATTCACAATCATCAAACACTTTGTTGGCACTCCTAGTAGCATTACTGCTAGGATTCATGACCAGTTGACCAACCTAAAATGTCCCACACTTAGTGACTTTAGGTGGTATAAAGATGTTTTTGTTTCTCGTGTCATGCTTAGACCAGACTGCCAGAAAGCATTCTGGAAAGAGAAATTTGTTAATGGTTTACCCAGTCTCTTTGCCCATAAGGTAAGAGAAACCCTTAGCAAAGACACAGGAATAATTGAGTATGATAGTCTTGCTTATGGAGAACTCATTAGCACCATCCAAAATGTAGGATTAAAATGGTGTGTTGACCTGAGAATCAATAAGCAATTAACAAATGAAAAACATAAGGCTAAATATGAATTAGGAAATTTTTGTGAACAATATGGGTTACAGCCATTAGCTCCCTCCCATAAGAGACACAGAAAATCTAAGTCACACAAGCCTTATTTTAAAAACAAATCCTATCAAAGACATTTTCCTCACCACAAAACTACCAAAAGATCTAAACCAGAATCTTCCAGAAAACCTAGAAGAAAATTTAGATCCAAAGGACAGACAAAGGTAAAAGAAAAGTCCAAGATATTACATGTTTTAATTGCGGAAAATCAGGCCACATTAGTCCTGAATGCCCAATTAAAAAACAAGTAAAAAGATTAAATTTATCCCAAGATGATGAGGACAGAATCCTTGAAATCTTTAGGATCAACAATCTTGACAGCTCTGAAGATTCAGATAGCCCAGTAGGCACCCCAGACTCTTCAGATTATTATTCAGCTTCTGATCACCCTGGTGCACCTAAAATTAAAATAGGATGCTCTTGTCAGAAACAAGTTAGGGTAATCACAAAGCAAAAATGAAGAACACATACTTATAGACTTGATCTCAAAGATAGAAGATCCAGATCTCAAAGATAAGTATGTAAGACAACTTAGAAACCTTTTACTAAAAAGGATAATAAGCAACCTGTTATTGAAAACAATTAATAAGCCTTAACAAACTATGGAAAGATTTAGTAAGGAAAAGAAAAAAGAAATCACCTTACAAGAAACCCTCTACCTTGATGTTTTTGAAGAAATCTAGGATTTTGATTCAATCCAAGGTGCAAAGCCCCTTTGATCTTGTGTTTTTCCCTCTCTTTCTTCCTCTCTAAGGTTTTCTAGGGTTATAAGTGTTGAAATGGGGCTAAATGGGACGTCTTTTATGTATTTATAGTGGAAGGAGGGCCAACTGTTCACGACTTAAAAATTTCTGGAATTTGTCCGGCGTACTGGTACGGTCTGGCTACTGGTCTTCGGCGTACTGGTAAGGTCTGGCTGTTGGTCTTCGGCGTATCGGTACGCTTTTGTTGAATCTGCCTGTTTCCTCTAGTTTTCATTTCTAATCCATTTCAAGGCCATTCCAAACTTATACAACATACCTTTGCACATCAAACATGGTTAGTACAACTTCTATTACAAACAATTTCATATATTTATTCGGGTTTCCACAATACCATTATTTCTACAGTTATAACCCATATGATTCATCCCTACGCCATTACATATATTAAAATTTTTATACAATTTATTATGATATTACTATAAACATATGAGGGTTTAAAAATTCATTCATATCTGCATCATGTGTGAGAGATTTGGGTTTAAAGGTCGATACCTTGGAAGAGTTGTTGTATGTGAATTCACCCCTAGGAACTAGGGTGTGTGTTGATTAAATATGTGGGGTTGTGAATTAGAGATCTCGGGAATCCTACTCACCATGAATCTTAGGGTTATAGACACGTCAGAGTTTAAGGTTATCCTCGCGATGGATTGGTTGGCGGCACATCGAGTCGTCATTGACTATGATCAGAAGAGGATGACTGCCTACACACTGGACGGTGTTTGTTTCAAGTTTCAAGGGGAAAAACATCTCTCGATGACACAGGCAGTTGATGGGTTGGTTTGAGAGCCTTACTTTGGAGGACGAAGTGAGACAGGAGTTGGGTCTACCTCGGATTTTGTGTCAGTATGAGGACATTTTTTTTTATGAACTACCGGGATTGCCTCCCAATAGGGATGTAGACTTTAGCATTGAGTTGTATTCGGGTACATCTCCTGTTTCTATGACTCCACATAGGATGGCACTGGAAGAGTTTTAAGAACTCAAGGTCCAATTATAAGAATTGTTGGACAAGGGCTTTATTAGACCGAGCACTTCACCATGGGGTGCTCCAGTATTGTTTGCCAAGAAGAAGGATAAGACCCTTCGGTTATGTATAGACTATCGACAGTTGAACTGGGTTACTATCAAGAATAGGTACCCCTTGCCGAGGATTGACGATTTGTTTGATCAATTGAGGAGAGTGCGAGTCTACTCCAAGAAAAATCTCCACACCGGTTACCATCAGTTGAGAATAAGGGAGTCAGATATCTTTAAGACTGCGTTCAAGATGTAGTACAGGCATTTAGAGTTCACGGTGATGCCTTTTGGTTTGACAAACGCTCCAACGGCATTCATGAATTTCATGCATAGGGTATTCCAACCCTATTTAGATCATTTCATTGTAGTATTTGTTGATGACATCTTGATCCACTCCAAGTCTGAGGAGGAACATGAGGGTCACTTAAGGATTGTTCTCCAAACCTTGAGAGACCACCAGTTGTACGCCAAGTTCAGCAAGTGTAAATTTTGGCTTACTAAGGTAAAGTTTTTAGGACATATGATGTCGGCTTCTGGTGTATCCGTAGACCCGGAAAAGGTGGAGGCGGTCATGAGTTAGGAGAGACCGAAGTCAGTCTTCAAGATACGTAGTTTCTTAGGATTGGCAGGGTACTACAGAGATTCATCGAGAACTTCTCCCGACTAGTTGCACCTATGAAAAGATTGACCCGGAAGGAGGTCAAGTTTCAATGGGATGATTCATATGAGAAGGTGTTCCAGGAGTTAGAGAGGAGGCTCACTTCAGCTCCTATATTGATAGTCTCGGAGAGGGGACAAACGTACACGGTGTACTGTGATGCCTCCAGAGACGGGCTTGGATGTGTTTTGATGCAGTACGAGAGGGTGGTGGCTTATGGTTCTCGGCAGTTAAAGAACCATGAGCACAATTATCTTATGCACGATATGGAGTTGGCGGCCATTTTCTTTGCCTTGAAGGCTTGGTGCCACTATTTATATGGTGAGAAGTTCGAGGTGTTTTCGGACCATAGGAGTCTGAAGTATATCTTCACTCAACGAGACCTCAACATGAGGCAACGTAGGTGGATGGAACACCTAGAAGACTACGCCTTCACCTTGCATTACCATTCTGATAAGGCAAACATGGTGGCTGATGCTCTCAGTCGGAAGTCACAGGGAGTATTGACTAAGGTGGCTTTCTGAGAATGGCAAATGCTCGAGATTGTGGGACAGTTTGGCTGTATTATCGGGATCAGGCTTAGGGTGTTTTAGGGAGTTTGGTGGCTACGCCTTCCCTACTGAGTAGGATGATTGAGTCCCAAGGGTAGGACCCAGAGTTTTTATCCATCAGGGACCAAGTGCAGGTAGGTACTGGTGACGAGGATTGGACCATTCACTTTGATGGCAACCTTCAGTACAGGGAAAGGGTTGTAGTTCCCCAGTTAGCGGATTTGAGAAAGGAGATCCTTAGGGAGTTTCATTGCTCCCAATTTTTCATGCATCTAAGAGGCACGAAGATTTACTATGATCTTCGTTGCCAATATTATTGAAGCGGAATGAAGAGACATGTTGGGGATTTTGTCAGACGATGTCTCACGTGTCTGCAAGTCAAGGCTGAGCACTAGAGACCGGCAGAGTTGCTCCAACCTTTGGAGGTGGTTGAGTGGAAGTGGGAGCATATCACCATGGACTTTGTGACCCATTTTTCATGGACATCGCGGTGACATGATACGGTATGGGTGATAGTGGACTCGCTTACGAAGTCGACACACTTTTTGGCTGTGCGAATAAAATTCATACTAGAGAAATTCTACAGGTTGTATATACGAGAGATTGTCCGGTTGCATAGGGTACCCGTATCTATAGTATCGAATCAGGATTCTAGGTTTATGGCTCATTTTTGGGAGAGTTTTCAGAGAGTCATGGGGACACAGTTGATGATGAGCACTATTTTTCACCCCCGACGGACGGTCAGTCGGAGAGGACCATCCAAAGTTCAAAGGACATGCGTCCTAGATCTCAAGGGTAGCTGGAAAAAATATTTACCCTTGATAGAGTTCGCCTACAACAACAGTTATCAGGTGAGCATATAGATAGCACCCTATGAGGCACTATATGGGAGGCCTTCTCGTTCTCCGATTTGTTGGATAGAGGTTGGAGAGAGACCCTTTACGGGTCTGGAATTGATTAAAGACACCTTGGAGAAGGTGGACTTGATACGGAAGCATCTTCTTATAACTCAAAGTCGACAAAAGAGTTACATCGACAGACAGCGGCGACCTCTAGAATTTGAGGTGGGAGATCATGTCTTCTTGAAGGTGATGCCTAAAAGAAGAGTGGTCAGGTTTGGAAAGTAAAAAAATTTGTCGCCAAGGTATATTGGGCCCTTTGAGGTACTTGAGAAGGTTGGTATAGTTGTTTACCAATTGGGACAAGCTTGTTGTTGACGCAGATAGGACATTCGAGGAGGGATTGGTGCGTATCATGGATAGCTGGGAGCAGGTTTTGCGAGGCAAGATCGTGAGGCTAGTGAAGGTACTGTGGTAATACCGAGAAGTGGAGAAGGCGACATGAGACCTTGAGGACACTATACGTACCAGTTATTATTTCTTATTCGAGGATGGAGGTACATTCGTATAGTTATTTAATATTATATGACTTTTGTATGTGCATGTGGATGAATGTACATGTGTGTGTGTGTGTGTGAATTTCAGGGACAAAATTCTTTTAAGGGAGGAAGAATGTAAAACCCGGAAAATTTAAACTTTTTATGAAAAAGGGCAAAATGAAAATTTGTTACTATAGTGCGAGTTAAAAACTCATATTTCTCTAGAACTCGGATGACGAAACGGTCCTTACCATTGAATTCCTCTCGCAAAATTTAGTTATCCAGACAAATTTCATCGAATTTGAGATCGTCGAATTTTTTACAATGTACGAGATGGTCTGGTCTTGAGTTACCCTAAAAACGAAATTTTTATTAAAATTTTAAATTTTAAAAGTAATTTAAATAAATTTCATATAAAATATTTTGAGTTTAAACCGGTACGAAATTTAATCGTTTCGAGACGAAAACGGATCTGACAAAAAGGGGGGGTGTGGCGCGACTTGGGCTAAGCATTAAAATGTATAAATAAGAGTAAAATATCTGATTTTTGGGACATTTCCTTGCTGGTTTGAACGTTGGAAGGAGGAGAAGAAGAAAAACAAAAAATTCTATCTTTCTCCCTTCGATTCACGGAGTTCTATCGGTCGAAATCACTTGGACCAAGCATTAAAGTTGATCACTGCGATGAGGGCTACATCAATGTACCAAGGACGAAGGATTTTCACCGAAAATCTAAAGAAAAGATTATGGAGAAATCTAGAACTTTGGGCTTAGGAAGTGTTCTTGAAGCTTTCTACACTCATTTTACGCTTCAAGAGGTAGGGTTCCTCCTACTTTGGCATAATTTCTAACCTAGGGTGTTATGTGTTATGGGTTAGGTAGATAGAACTATACATGTCACTTTCCTCTTGTTATGGAAGTGAGGAATTCGGTATAGAAATGACTTAAACCAACTTCTAGCTTAAATTTGATATGTGGAAGCTATTGATGTAAACTCTTGAGAATTGGGTTTATGTGGGCTGTTTTGGTGTATTTTAAAACTTTCATATTATAGTTGGTTTAATGGAAAGGAGTAGGCAAATGGAACTATGTATTTCACTTGCCTATGGTTATGGAGAAGGTGTAGAAATGATTAAATTAATTTCTAGTTTGAAATTGATATGTGAAGTTCCATGTGAAAATTATTGGAGCTTGGTATTGTGTGAGCATGTTATGTGTTATATTGTGCCTTGAGAAAGAAATGAGTTATTTACATAGGTTATGTGATAACATGTTTGGTGCCTTAAAGGTGTTTTGCTAAATGTCTATGTGAGAATTAAGCTTGTTATGACATAATTTATGTATGACATATTTGAGAAAAAGGTAATTGATTTATGCTGTTAATATATTAGCATCATGATAAATTATGGTAATTATATGCATTAGATATAAATTACCATGAAATATATTGAAGTTTGTGGTTTAATTGATCTATATGACATTCATTACATATGAGACTTGACATTGTTTTGCAATGGTTCATTTCATTGCATTTGCACGGAGACATTGCGTTAGGTGGGTGGGTATACATGGTGTGATCAAACACCATACTTGGTGATTGATGGGTGGGCTCGGGAAAGTTGGGTTGAGAATCCGACTGAGTCGCATGGTTGCATGAATATGGGGTCAGGGTTAGTAAGAAGGGCGAGAAAATCCTTCGGGTGAGAGACCCGGTGACTTGGATATGCACTCTAGTGGTATAAGAGTCCATAAAGTATGTTGATGTACACAGAACCGTTGGTGGAAGTCGATGAATTCCGTGTCGATTGGGTGCCGTTGGTGTAAGTCAATAAATACTCACCCCACATAAGACCCGTAGATTTTAAAATGATCATTAGATGAAATTCATAAATGATAGATTTTCTACACATTGGCATTTGCATTGTGTTGCAGGAGTCGATGAGTGCTCGGGTTAGAGTGCGTGAGTGAGTATCATCTCATATCATAACATGACATGACATGGTAGAATTTTCATCTATAATTATATGTTCTTGTATGGAATGGATTGTGGTTGTTAAATGTTGCATGTGAACATTGAAAATGCACTTAGGTTGGGAAGTAGCCTATGTAGGAAATACTCTACTAGGCATAGCTCACCCTATACGGGAACACATTTCAGGTGCGGGATATACTCAGGTGGATGGCTCTTATTCGGGGTCTCAAAGATGAAGAAAAATCGGGTTGTGGCTTTTGAACCAAGTTTTTGTAAAACTATTGTAAAATTATGTTTTTGGACATGTAATTATATGGAATTACTTGCGATAGAACTGGTATATATAGAGTTTTATTGTCAAAAACTATATTTTTGTAAAACATTCGCTAAGTTAGTTTTTGGACTATAATCTTGCATGCTATTATATGTTTATTTATAAAAGGACCTGGTGTGGTCAATATTTACTTATAAATGGATCCGGTGTGGTCAATATTGTATTTTGGACCTCATTTGAGTCATGCGATTGTATGATGCACAAATTGTGTTTTTGGTAAAGCTTCCCGTACAAAGGAGATTTTGTCCGAATTTTGTTAAATTAAGAACCTCCGATTTTTGGGGTATCACATGATGCATGGTACAAAACCTAAATGATCCTCATGAATGACTTGTCCTTCTGAATTATCATGGTTGTTTAACTGCTATGTATAACTATCAGATTATTGACCTAAGTGATTCTCATGAACGGCTTGTCCTTCTGGATTAATAAGATCATTTAACTGATATACATGATAATATTGCCGATCAAATATCTGTGGTATTACTATCGGTATGGCTAGTCCTCCACCGGAACGTTGAAGATGTTTAACTGGTATATATATCATAGATGACTTATCGAATAATTCAAGTATTTCTCATGAATGACTTGTCCTTTTGGTTCACTCGAATTAGTCAAATGACACATCTATAACCAACTAACCTAAGAAGTTGTTGTGTTATAACTTAATACCACCAGCTAACCGACAAAGTTGTTTAGTTATGGTTTAATATGTATGCACTTATTATCATGGAGTCAATTGAATAATTCAAGTATTTCTCATGAATAGCTTGTCCTTCTGATTTGTTTGGATTAATCAATTGTCATGGATACCACCAGTTAACCTAAGACTGTGGTGTCTATGATCAATACTTCCGATAAAAAAATAAAATCATCTTCAAAAGCCCACTTTGACCCAATATATTCCCTAATGATGGATAAATATGGTCTATCATATGAACACTTACCAATGATGGAGAACTCCAAGGGCTTGAATGATTCATTTATCTCTTCCTTAGACAAGATAATCGTGGTTGCTCCATTATTGTAGACTAATTTCTTAGGAGGCTTTGAAATTGGTAGAGGAACATTTGAGCTTGAAATCGTAACAGCAGGTGATAAAAGTTTGTTTTTGCAATGAAATAGGAACAGAAACAACAACCTGTTTTTTGTTAGTGAATAAAGATGCATAATAGGGACGATATCTTGGATAAAAAAGAATAGCCTTCTGTGCTGTGTCATTAGAATGTGGTATGGATTGTTGCATAACATCTTGTGTTTGCAAAATTGGAATAAAGACCGTATTAATATGTTGCAGATCCTGAAGTCTGGCAGAAGGGGATGATGGATCTAAAGAAAAAGAACGTAAAGATTTAGAAGGATCTGGTGGTTTGTGTGGGATATGAAGCGGCGGAGAAGAAGAAAGCATAAAAAATAAAACTATTCTAGAGAGAAGCTGCCTTCTCTCTAGGCGGTTGAAAAAATAATCACCACTGCTACTTTATCATACCATAAATTTTCTTTCAATTTTCAAGCTTTTCTCCTCTTCTATTTCAATTCAAATTGAACCTCGAACTTATAATAAAGCTGCCAAAGATCCTAATTGGTGTAAAGCCCTGCAGCATTAGAATAATACTTGGTTGTTACCAGTTGCGGAGACACACATAGGCCAGGAGGGGGCCAGACCCACTGTGATTTTTTATT
Organism: Ilex paraguariensis; assembly: GCA_963454935.2. Lineage (NCBI taxonomy): Eukaryota > Viridiplantae > Streptophyta > Magnoliopsida > Aquifoliales > Aquifoliaceae > Ilex > Ilex paraguariensis. The sequence continues at coordinate 10,560 of CAUOFW020006914.1, forward strand.
TTTATTTTTATTTTTTTTACTTGTGTATATTTTATGTATTTTTTTAATACTAATTGGTGCACATGTGTATTACACGTAAATATTTTCAAAATTAGTTTTTAGACTTGAGTATTCTGGCTTATTTTTACCACAATTGTTTTACCTCAACAAAGTTCAAACTCAACTTATATCAATTTTGACACATAGACGCACACAACTAATTGAATATTCATGCATTTACTTTAACACAACATCTCATTTTGATAACATATCTCAAGTATAATTTTATACTTAATAAACATAGACCACTAAAATAAGGCTCCACCTTTTTGCACAAAGCTAGCTTTGGGAATTTTTCAATCAGCTAACTATGAGAAAAAGGTTTTTGTCCACCCAAAAAACTTCTTTTACATATGCAAAATGAAAAAGTGCCAAATCTTATACTTTTTTTTTGTGATGGCAAAATTTTTTACACAACCATATTTGTACGAGCAAGATTCTGACGCAAATAGCGAATGAGTTTTGCTAAATTTCCACACCTACATAGGACAAAGAAAAAACCAATCCTGTGAAGAATAAACAACGGAGAAAAGAATAATAATTGCCTTTTGACTTTCCTAACCTGACAGATCAAGTCTCATATTTTATTGGTTTCCTTTACTTATCCTAAATTAAGATTACTACGAGCAGATAAAATCGAATACTTCCAAGACAGGCAAGGTCATTATTAGCAACCTAATCCCTCAATACATATCCAGTCATAATCCTATGGTTTCACCACATTATAAAAAACTTATTTCTGCGAGACCACGATCAATCCAAGCAAAGACACACAACGAAATAAAAACTAACACAAGCAAACTATTAGAACATTACTTCTAATGAGCTTAGCCAAATTGGCGCAGCTATAGAACACATGAACCAACAACTACTAACAATGGTTCCTTCGAGGGATTCCATCCATATTCACACTTCTTCTGAAGGCATCACTGCTATTTTTTACTTCCTTCTGTGAAATTGCATATGTCCAATTCAATTGAGCCATTTGCTTCATTGAATCTTTCTTTTGGTTGCCACCAGAACCTTGACTAAAATAGCTGGGCCCATCCAACTTTTCTCTGTTTTTCATTTTAATGTCTTCACCATGATGAAGTGTGAGATTGTTGGAGAGTCAAGAATTCCCAATTGAATAATTTCAATCACATTTGCAAATAGAAGAATATAGAAACAAAAGAGCCAAGTAACAACGATATCTATATGATACAGTTAATCATGCCCACATGGAATTATTCAATAAAAAACAAACCTATTTACAATCTTAGGACAAATTGAAAAATTACAAGAATATTCAGGACAAAAAAAAGAAATAACTTTAGAGCCTTCTTTACTTGTTTCAAGTTGGAGCCAAATGTTGTGCAAGGGCCTAAAGAACAAGTGAAGGACTTGGCTTTTGACACCCTACAAAGAGGTGGTAATATTATTATGCTATCACTGAAGTGATCACATGCGTGTAAAAAATAATTATAGATTTTAAGCATATATTTATAATTAGAATGAATAAAAATTGCTACTAAACTTTTGAGCAAATTAACAATTATTAGAATTATGATGTGAGCAATATAATTATGAGTGTTGTAATCTAAAACTTGAAATAAAACATGAAAATAATATTTAGATCATATAACATGCAATTTAAATAAATACAGAAAATATATAAACATGCAATCTATATAAACCAAATAAATAGATTTAAAATGAGCTGACCTGGGAGTTCGAGAGGTGTGTGTGATCACTGTCCTAAAGCAGCTAAGTCTCCCCACGTGAGGGTACTGACGGACACCAGCGACTCCAAGATCTAACTCAGACGCTCGCAGCAGCACCTTCTCAATGGTCACGTCCACTGGAAGGTTGGAATGAACTTGACTCGAATCGAGTTGCCCAAAATAAAATAAATGATAATTGAAAAATAGACTGAGTGTAAAAGAAGGAATAAGAAAAAGGTAGGCCAAAGTGTAAAGGAAGGAATTGAAAAATAGGCCGAAGTGTAAAAGAATGATATGAGCTATTGGAAAGTCTACTGAGCAATAGGAAGTGTTGATTTCGTACATAATAGCAGTTCATTGATTCAAGTACTTTCAACTTACTTACTCATCAGACGAAGTATTGGTGACTTAATGTACTCCTCAAGATAAAAGAGTTCCACAAAGCAAAACAAAAACCGAACTAGTCAATCACATCAGCGAATGCAAGCATAGTTGAACAAATTTATTGAGCTGAAAGAGGTAAATTGACCTTTGGCAGTAAAGCATGTCATCGTGTAAAAACCTAGAAAAGTAATGTAGTAAGAATCATGTGTCCATTCCATTACCTTTATTTACAAAAATTGACCCTAGCCGGAGGTTTTCATGAGCTTGTATGATTCTCTGCTCGATGCCATCAATAAGAACATCAAATGACTGACGTACCATAGAATACTTCAGCCACATCCCGTGTTTCTACTATCATTCGAACCTTGTTTTCTACTTTTTTTCGTGCCATTCTTCATCATCAAATGGGAAGAAAGAAGAAATACAACTCAAAAAAGATAGAATTTATGTTTTATTTACCTTTTTTTTAAATCACAAAAATTTACTTTTTTTTAACCCTCGATGTTAAAAAGGCAAAAATTTTACAACATGTATGTTTGAATTAAAAGCTCATTGGTGTATGTTTTATTTACCGGAAAACAAGTCTAGGAGAGGAAAACCAAATTAAAATAATAGTTATTTACTATGTGGCAATTGCAAATTTGAAACCAAATTTTCTTTCGGCCCGCACATTCTATTACAAAGGTGCACATTTGCTTTCGGCCTCTCATACTGGCTTCCACAATTATATGCAATAGGAAAATATTCGGAAACAGTCTAAAATTTTCAACATGAAGTGCACAGTATCTTGGCTTACTTGGATTCCATAATTGTGTGTGTCTACATAAAAACTCACATTTATGTATGTACCCATAACTTCCCACAAGAACTAGAAAAAATTGCATCATCAAAACTCTCTTTAATGCATGTTGTTGGAGGCTTGTCTCGTCAACCACATTACCAATTGATATGGCTGACAAAACGACACAATTCAATAAGTACCAAAACAATGGCCTCAAGAATAGACTATTAAGGCTTATATTCCCACAACGAAGAGCGGTTATTGTGCTTCACAATTGGGTCAATGAAGGCCGCAAGGTCTCAATTTCCAAGTTTCGAGGAATTGCAAGGCAACTCATGAAATGTTGTCGTTATAAGCTCGCTTTTGAGGTTTGGTCTTGTCAGTCTCTCAAATTTTCTGCATTGTAGTAGATAAATTACAAATGTGAAATGCTCTTTGGGGAAATAAAACAGAAATGGAAATTGAAACCTGGACAATAGAAGGGGACCCATTATAAGAACATACCTTTACTCAAATCTATGCGCCATTGCAATTTTTCTTTGTACACACTTAATCTCTCTTGCCCATACAAAACCACATTACACAAAATTACGCAATAGCCATTAATTAAATTCTTGGGTTAATTGCATTAGAGGTCCCCAAAAGTATGTAATTTGTTTCATTTTGGTCCCTAACGTTTCAATTGCATCATTTTAGTCCCTAAAACATTGAATATGTTTTTATATGATTTTTCAGGCAGACAACGTCCAGATTGCTAACTATTTTTTATCATAAACTTGTCACGTAATACCTAAATTTAGACAAAATTTTTTTTTGATAGCTCTTAAATAAAATTTGGGTAGCTCTTGACAAAAAAATGTGTAACATGGATAACTTTTGACCAAAATTTAAATAGTTCATGATCAAAATTGTGTAATTTAAGTAACTATTTAACTAAATTTTGAGTAGAAATTTGGCCAAGAGTTATCTAAACTATTTTTTTGTCCATATTTAACTATTACGTGACAAGTTTATGATAAAAAAACGTTAGCAATTTAGACACTGTAGAAACCTAGTTAATACTTCAGGGATCAAAATGATGCAATTAAAAAATTAGGGACTAAAATGAGACAAATTCTATACTTTGGGGATCTCCAGTGTAATTAACCTTAAATTCTTTAACTAGAAGCATAAAAGTTGCAAAATCATCAACAAAGCTTGTTAATTAAGATAGACCTAGGAAACAAAACCCTTGAAATAGATGATTTAAAGCAAGAACCAATAATCCACGTGTCAAAAAAGAACCATTGTATGATCCAACACCCAAATTCATGCAATGACAGTACCTCTATGGTCCAAAAATACAGTAAAGTGGATTAATTAAAAATAAGCCCATGAACAAAAACCTTCAAATATGAATCCATCTTTGATTTTCTAGGTTGTTGTGTGATTACAAAGGAGAGACTAACAAATTAGAATGGGAAGCAATTGGGTAGAGGTGATGATTAACTTTAATTCTTAGCCAATTTTGTGAATATGCAGACGAGGGAGAGAGGGAGGTAAAGAGAGGGGCTAACGACAGAAAATAAGGGGAGAGAGAGACAATTAATAGATGAGAAGCAATTGGATTGTGTAGCATTAATTTTGAGGGATAACGATGAGATAGTTGTAGTTTTAATGGGTAAAGGTGAAAAAAAAGATTTTCAAGTATTTAGATATTTTAAAGTAGTATAGATATAGATGTAAATATTTAATTGTGCCCACCCTGATGACTTTAAATAAACAAAATTGGATCCATTGGGAGAATAAATCTCTTGGTTAATGGATTGGGATAAAAATAGAATAAGCTATAGAATCTCTTGGAGTCAACAATAAAAAAAGAAATAGGATAAAAAAAAAAGTATGGCCCACTCCTTTCTCAAGTTTCCCCAAAAGCACTAAATCAAACACAGCACCAGTAATCAATGAAGTGTCGCACGCCGTAACCTTCAAACTTTAGTATTGATATTACTAGTTAGGGCATCTCCAATCCGGACTCAAATTTAAATTTGAGTAAAAAAGTATAAAAACTTGCTCAAACCTTGACTCAAATTTATACCAAATTAAGGGAGACTTAATTTTTTACTCAAATCAAGGGAGACTCAAATCCTTACTCAAATATTTAATGTTGAGATTTCACTCTCTTTTAAAGATCCAATGGTCATCTTTACTCTCTTTTAAATTTAGATTTGCCCTCATTTAAATTTGAGTTTCTCTTTCTTTAAATTTGAGTTTGTCAATTAGAGCCCTTTGTATCAAATCAAGTGTTTTTCCTCAAATGCTAATTTAAATTTGAGTAAAAATTTGGGTAATGTTTAGAGATGCTCTTATGACTTTCGCATTGATATTTGATCAAATCTCTTATTTAATTAACCTCTTTTTTTTTGTAAAGGGTTTAAATTAACACTTTTTAGTTATTTTTTTGTTTGAATAGATATTGTATACCTACTTTTGGGCCAACTATGTTTAATCTATCTTTAAGTATCAAATATGATGTAAAAACAAAGAAGCCATTGCATATAAGTATGTCTACAAGATTAAGTATAATTCTAATGGCATAACGGAAAGGTTTAAAGTCAGATTAGTAGCAAAGGGATACAAACAACAAGAAGGGATGGATTATTGTGAAACCTTCTCCCCTATTGCTAAGATAGTGACAATATGATGCCTCTTGACAGTAGCAACAGTTAAGAGCTGACATGTACATCAATTTAATGTTAATAATGCCTTCCTCCATTGAAATTTGCAAGAAGAAATTTACATGCAAAAGCCACTAGGGTACAATAAAGGGACACCACGCCAAGTTTCAGATTTCTCAAAAACCTCTTTGGTCTTAAATAGGCTTCTAGCCAATGGTATTCAAAATGCTTCACTTTTCTTTTGGAATTTGGTTTTTAGCAATCTAAGGCTGATCATACCCTTTTCACCAAGATGGATGGGATCTCTTTTACAACTCTTTTGGTATATGTTGATGACATAATTGTAGCTAGTAATAGTTTAGATTCAATTGCTTCTCTTCAATTCTTTTTAAATCATAAGTTCAAAATTAAGGATCATGGATCTTTATGATATTTCAATGTCATTGAAGTTGCAAGATATTCACTTGGAATTCATATATGTTGTAGGAAATATGTTCTAGGCATTTTGGCTGATTTTAGAATTCTTGGTTCTAAACTAGTTAAAGTTCCTATGGATCAGAATTTGAAGCTCAACAAAAAGAAACTGATAGTCTTAGCTTGATCCAAGTGTTTGCAGAAGACTTATTGGAAGACTATTGTATTGACTATCACGAGGCCTAACATTAATTATCTCATTTTGACATTGAGTTAGTTCATGGATAAACCTACTACTACTTATTTAGTAGTTGCACAAAAGGTTATTAGATATCTTAAAGCATCTCTTGGTCAAGGCATTTTGTTCCCATTGATGAGTATAGAATACTGCACATCACGTATCTTTATTGCACCCATTTTACTTGTTTTGTGGTGAAATTTAGGGAAAATGGCTTCAAATTTACAATTAATGAAGATTTGTGTGATTGTAGGTAAAGAGCAGATAAGGTCATATATAAAACATCTCAACAAGGGCTGAAATTCAATGGGGAAGAAGGGACCACTTAACGGATGGCTTGGGACCTCAAGGAACCAAGGAAATCTCAAGGCAGGACAAAACCTACCGGTAGGAGACAACCAAGACCTACTGATAGAAGTCATTCAAAACCTACTTGTAAAGCATTCAATACCTATCGGTAGAAAATGCTAATTGAAATCTTCTACCTCTGCCATGCAAAAACCTATTGGTAGAAAAGCTTATTGGAAAAAACCTATTAGTAGGTTTTCTACATTCTACCGATAGAACTTGCCCAAATTTTTTAGACACTTCTTCACACGACTCTACCTACTTCGGGGGTGCACCTCTTGTCCTCTAATAAGCAGTTACCTGACATGTTTGACACCCCATAATGCTCTTCTAACCCCTAAAGTTGGATTTGAAGTAAGAGAGAGGGGAGAAACAAGCGAGAGAATAGGGTTGGTTGAGAAAGCATGGAGGAACTTACTTGGACTGAAATTGTTTATTCAAGTGGACAATCTCTCTCCAATCATTCCAATTGAGTTCACATACGCTAAGGGAGAGAGGTTGTCTGCTTGAACAAGCAATTTCAGTCCAAGCATGCTCCTCCCATGCTTTTTCAATCACCCCTCTTCTTTCTCTTGCTTCTCCCCTCTCTCTTACTTTAAATCTGAATTTAGGGGTCAGGAGAGCATTATGGGGTCAAACATGTCAGGGCATGACTTAGAGGACAAGAGGTGGGCCCTCGGAGTAGGTAGAGTCGTGTGAAGAAGTGTCTGACAAATATGGGCATGTTCTACTAGTAGAACATAGAAAACCTATAGGTAGGTTTTTTCCAATAAACTTTTCTATCGATAGATTTTTGCATGGTAGAGGTAGAAGATTTTTAGTAGCATTTTCTACCGGTAGGTATTGAGTCCTCTACTGGTAGGTTTTGAATGAATTTTACCGGTAGGTCTTGGTTGTCTTCTACTGGTAGGTTTTATCCTGCCTTATGATTTCCTTGGTTCCTTGAGGTCCTGAGCCATCTATTAAGCGGTCCCTTCTTCCCCATTGACTTTGAGCACTTGATGGGATGCTTTATAAATGACCTTGCCTACTCTTTACCTACAATCACACAAATCTTTATTAATTGTAAACTTGAAACCATTTTCCCCAAATTTCACCACAAAATAGTATTGTCAACAAAAAATTGGTGTATCACACAAATGGTGCACAATAAGGCATTCCTCACTGAACAAGTGAGTTCTATCTCAAGAACAAACACACCACCCAAGTTCAAAGATCTCGGTTGCCCTACCATTGCCATAACCATGGGGAATTGTCGTGTGGAGCAAGCATTGCTAGAATTGGGAGCAAGTGTCAACCTCCTACCCTTTTTGATGTATCAACAATTACAACTTGAGGAGTTGAAGGCAACCCCAATTACTCTGCAACTAGCGGATCGAAGCGTGAGAACACCAAAAAGGATTAGTTGAGGATGTTTTGGTCCAAGTGGACAAATTTTATTTTCCCGTTGACTTTATCATACTTAACACTCACCCCATTGCTAATCCCAGTTCATAGATTCCTGTCATATTAGGTAGGCCTTTCCTTGCTACTTCTAATGCCGTGATAAATTGTAGGAATGGTCTAATAAACCTTGCCTTTGGAAACATGACAATGGATCTCAATGTGTTCAACCTTTGCAAGCAACCGATAGATGATAAGGAAGTTCATAGGGTCAATCAGAAAGACACTTTGGTGGAGCATCACATGAATTTACTTTGTAATTCCAAGTTGGAGGAGGAAGAGTTTATGGAAGATAAGGAACTAGAGAGTGTGCAAGGGGTGGGGAATTGGACCCCAACATTTGAAAAACTTTCACCACAAGAAAAGAGAATTTGTCCATCAACGGTGCAAATACCCATTTTGGAGTTGAAGCCATTGCCATCTACACTCAAGCATGCATTTCTTGGGGAGCACAAAATTTTTTTAGTGGTGATAAGCTCTTCTTTGGAGCCAAGGTAAGAAGAGGAATTGTTGTGAGTCTTGAGGAAGCGTAAAGGAGCCATCAGTTGGACCATAGCCGACATCAAGGGAATTAGCCCTCTCATTTGCACTCACAAAATCTATCTAGAAGAAGACTCCAAGCCATCTCGACAAGCACAACGAATGTTAAATCTCATTATGAAGGATGTGGTGAGAGATGAAGTGCTCAAGCTACTTGATGTGGGCATTATTTTGGAATTGCTGACAGTAAATTGGTTAGTCCCATGCAAGTAGCACCATCAGAAGCTCAACTCATGCACTAAAAAGGATCATTTTTCCTTGCCATTCCTTGATCAAGTGTTAGGGTAGCCGGGCATCTTTTCTGTTGCTTCTTAGATGGCTACTCTGGCTACAATCATATAGACATCGCCTTGGAGGATCAAGAGAAGACTACATTCACGTGCCCCTTTAGTACATATGTCTATCTCCGAATGCCATTTAGTTTGTGGAATGCCTTGAGAACTTTTCAAAGATGTATGATGGAGATATGTGGAGATTTTTATGGATGAATTTTTAGTATTTGGGGACTCATTTGAAGGATGTTTGGAAAATTTGAAAAGAGTTATAGAGAGATGTGAAGAGAAGAATTTGGTGCTTAATTGGAAAAAGTGCCACTTCATGGTAACACAAGGGATTGTGCTTGAATACATTGTGTCCGCAAAGGGAATCGAAGTGAAAAAATCTAAAGTGGAAGCAATTTCCAACCTACCCACTCCAAGGGTCGTCAAAGACATCAAGTTATTTCTTGGCCATGCAGGTTTTTATCTTTATTTCATTAAGGATTTTAGTGCATTGGCAAGACCTTTGACAAATTTCCTAGCAAAGGATGTCCCTTTTGTGTGGTAGGATGATTGTAAGGCATCTTTCAAAAAATTTAAAAGCATGCTTACTTCACCTCCAATTATGCGATCACCAAAGTGGGAACTACCATTTGAGCTCATGTGTGATGCGAGTGATTATGCAGTCGGCGCAGTGCTAGGTCAAAGGGAAGACAAAATGCCATATGTAATATACTATGCTAGCAAAACTCTAAATGAAGCACAAATGACTTACATTACCACTGAAAAAGAGTTTCTAGCTTTAGTGTTTTCATTGGATAAATTTAGGTCATATATCATTGGTTCACCTATTACTTTGCTTTGAAGTATTTGTATTCTAAGCAAGATGCTAAATCGAGACTCATTAGGTGGATCCTCCTCCTTCAAGAATTCAACCTAATCATCAAGGACAAAAAAAGAGTCGAGAATGTAGTGGCAGATTATTTGTTATGGCTTGTTGTCCAAGACGTCAAAGAGCATATCCCTATCCTAGATTTTTTTCCTAATGAACATCTATTTTCTATCTATTCAGTTAGTCCATGGTATGTTGACATTTGCAATTTTCTTACCACATGAAAAATTCCTCTACATTAGAGCCCAAAATATAAGAGAAGATTAATGGCAGATGTGAAGTACTTCTACTTCGACAACACATACCTGTTCAAATATTGCTCTGATCAAGTCATGAGGAGGTGTGTACCAAAAAATGAACTATGGGATGTCCTCTCCTTCTGCCATTCTAAGGCATGTGGTGGGCACTTCTCTACCAAGAAAACTTTAGCTAAGATTTTACAAAGCGATTTTATTAGCCTTCATTGATTACAAATTGTGTCTCATTTTGCAAACAAAATGATAGGTGGCAAAGGTTGGGAAGTGTGACCCATAGAAACATGAAGCCCCTCTCCCCCGTGCTATTCATTGAAATCTTTGATTGTTGGGGGATCGACTTTATGAGACCATTCCCTATGTCTTTTGGCTACCTTTATATCCTATTGGTAGTGTACTACATGTCCAAGTGAGGAAAGGCAATCCCAAACAAGACCAATGACCATCAAGTCATGGTCAAGTTTTTAAAAGAAAATATTTTTTCTAGGTTTGGGATACCTCGTGCAATAATAAGTGATGGTGGTTCACATTTTTGCAATAGATCATTTGTCTCTTTGATTCATAAATATGGCATAACACACAAGATGTCCACCGCATATCACCCACAGACTAATGGCCAAGCTAAGTTGACCAATAGGGAGATAAAGAGCATACTTAAGAAAATGGTTAACCCGAATTGGAATGATTGGTCACTCCTATTGACCGACGCTTTGTGGGCTTACCGCACTGCCTATAAGACCATCCTTGGAATGTATCCCTATCGGCTAGCCGACTTGTCACTTGCTAGTAGAGATGCAACACAAGGCATATTGGGTCATAAAAACCTTGAATTTCTATTTGAGAATAGCAGGGGAACATGGGAAGTTGGAGTTGAATGAATTAGAGGAAATTTGTACAAATGCATATGAGAGCTCGAAAATCCACAAAGAAAGGGAAAATTTTTTCCATGAAAAAGTCATTTTGAGAAAGACATTTGAACCCGGCCAAAAAGTGCTCTTGTATAATTCTTGCCTATCCATTTTTCAAGGGAAACTCCGATCATGATGGGATGGGCCCTACATTGTCAAGGTGGCCTACTAGAATGGAGCTATGGACATAGAAACCCTGAAGATGGTAAAACATTAAAGGTTAATGGCCAAAGTCTTAAACAATTCTTCGAGGGTTTTGAAATTCAAACAGTGGAAGAGGAGTTGGTAGATCTGATCTATCCGAACCCTGTTGAGGCATAACTGTTCAAGTAGATATTAGTGTATAGTTGTTTTCCTTTATTCTTTACTTTGCAAGTTAAATTTTTTACTTACTTTCATTTGTGCATAGTGTTCTTTCTTTATATGTGCAAATAGTGGTGTTTTGGTCAAAGCTCATTGTGAGGTGTTCTCTTAACCTTCTTATCTTTTTAAGTCCATAATTGCATTCCATATCTTTTTGTTGTATTGAGGACAATGTATGGTTCAATTTGGGGGTGAGGTGCACCATTTGTATGACACACCAATTTTTTGTTGACAATACCATTTTGTGGTGAAATGCACCATTCACATATTCTACCAAATTTTTGTGTAGAATAGAAATAGGTGGAAAATTTTAAAAACTTTTTGTGGAAAATATTTGAATGTTGAACCATATTCCCCTGTCAAATTGCTATGGGTCTAGTGATAGTTTGATCTTCATTTTGAACTTTGAACACATGCATACATCATAGAAATTTATCCTATGCCTAGGTATTACATATGCGTTTTCTTTCTTACTCAACCATAGTGCACCTTGAATATGGAATTTTGGAAATTTATTGATTGGATCCACATTTTAGAGCTTTACACACATAGTGGAGATGAAATAAGTACCTGTGTGAGCTTTAGTGACAATTCTTGTTGGAGGGACCTTACATTTACTCAAAGGAACAATTTTTTCAAATTCAAATCTGTTCAATAATCTCATTATGCTTGCTTTGGTTATAGTGCATGTAGATAGGTGATTAACTTTGTCTTAAAATGCCAATATGCCTCCCCATGCTTATTTAGAGATGATCTTTGACCATCTTTGAATTGCTTTGAGCCTTAGTCTTTTCTTGCGAAAAATTTATCCCTTGTGTCATGATTGAGACTTTATGAAAA
>CAUOFW020006915.1:0-22618 GCA_963454935.2 Ilex paraguariensis
TAACCCTGTAAAATTTTAATAATTTTATTTTATAATTGAAAATATTTGTATCTTAATTGAAAATTTTTGTGAAATTTAAAGGATAAAATTGTATTTATTGAGTCGTAATTTATTTATTTGTTATTCGTTACAACTTTTTTCTTATTCCTTACACCTATTTGTTTATAAAACTACAAGCAGCCACGAAGTAGTACGGTCGATCGTAATTTATTTATTTATTTTTATTCATTATAATTTTTTCCTGAGTGTTTACAACTTTTTTCTACCGCATTACAAGCGGGAACAAAATAGTGGTCAGTCCTAATTTATTTATTTGTTGTTAGTAACACTTTTATTCTCTAACTTTTATCAATTTAGTTTCAGTCCAAAAAAAAAAACCAAAACATTTGGACAAACCATAAATATATAAATATTATAACATTCAACAATAGTTAATTACAACATTTGTAAAGGTTAATGGTTGTAATTTCGTCCCATAAAAATTTAATTAATTTGGTCCTTAAAAATGAGACTATTTAAAAATATTGAATATTTTTTACTACAGTAAAAGAATTTTGTGATAGTTAGGGGATAAAAACATAATATTAACCCTTCGCGCTTAGGATCGATCTATTGGCATCATTTATTAATCACACTTTTGTCCTCTAAACTATCAAATTTTGTCATTTTTGTCCGAAAAATATTTAGTTTTTTTATTTTATCCCCTAAAATTCTAATCTAATCATTCTGAATCATTGTAGTTGACGTTTTTTTTTGTGTAACCTCAACAATACGAGAGAATTTTATTGATTTTGAAAATAAATTACACCTAGCGAGGGAGACATATGTATGTTACCTCGATATGCATCTAAATACATTATGAATAAAACTAAATAAATAAATAAAAATGCATGCAATTACATCATAATGCATTTAAAAATAAAGCTAAAGAAATAAATTCTTAAAGCTTAAGTGGCTGAATAGTACCGTAAACAGTACCGTGAATAGTACCACTTCCATGAACAGTAACAGATAGACTTCAGCTTTGGAGATGTTGGAGTCCTTTGAAGATAAAAACCAGCTGAAGCACCAACTGCCTTGCAACTGAATGGCACTTGCTCAAATCGCTAATGAAAAGGTATTCAACTGCTATCCTCCGACTGATTGAAAGGTCATTTTCTTCCGTAAAATCTTCAGTTGGAGCTGATCTTGTATGACTAATCTCCTACCTTGATATGGCAAATTGGACCTAGCTAACACCACTTATCCCCATTGATTCCTAAAAACCATCCCTCCTCCCGAAATTCCCGGATTCCCCTTGCAAGCTCCATCCACATTCAACTTTAACTCCCATCATTAGGCAGATCCCATCTCACCCATTTCTCCATCAACACAGGCTTAATACTAGCATTAAGGCATCGGAGAGTTACTTGCTCCTGTAAACTCCCCTTAACTTTCGGCTTAATGATCCTTGCATAATGTCCCAACCATTTTTTCGCCTTCTGTATGACCATATTAGGAGTTATTCTCAACCCCTCATAAATCCTTCTACAACGCTCTTTCCAAAGCTCCCAATAAACAATAGCTGAAGCACCTTTATTCAAACCATTGCCCACCGAGTTCCTCTTAAAAGCCAAACATAGTCGCATAAAAACGAACAATAGGAGACTCCCCATCAATAAGAACAAAACACCCAAACTAGCAGAGATACCTCCTCATATTCGTTTTGCAAAGGGACAGTTAATAAGAATATGTCGCAAATATTCAAAATTTAATAAACAGAAAGAGCATCTACTAGGCAGCATAATACCTATGATTTGAACTCTCTCATCTGTAGGCATAATTCTTTTATTAATTTTCCAAAGATTGAGCTGTGAACTAGGAGGGAGACATTGTGTCCATATCATAGCAGCAACCTCATCCTTCTGTTTTCGTATACGTACTCTTTCCCAGGCCGTTTTCAAAGAAAAATCTCCAGTAGAAGTACACTGCCATATTAGTCTATCCTTATGTTGAGACAATACAACTCCTGAATTGAAAACCTCCTCATAAATATGCTCCTCAACATCTACTTCTAACGTCTCCATATGCCATTGAGAATCAACCAATACTTCCAAAAGCTTAGGAAAATATGTTGGAACTATTTCAGTTTTCATAATCAAAGGACCTGTTCCAGTCCAGTTATCACACCAAAAATCCATTTGATCACCCATGCCCACAAGCATATTAGAAGTTTCCACCACATGTCTAAACCAAGAAGCCAATCTATTATATATTGGAGATCTTGCACCATTGTCTCTACTCAACAAATGAGAATTTTTAAGAAATTTTGAAGAAAAAATCTTTGCCCATAATGAATCACCCTTAAGAATATTCCACACTTGTTTTAAACAAAAGGCTTTTGAAACATCCTCAAAGCTACAAATTCCCAATCCCCCTTCATCACAAGGAAGCATTAATTTCTGAATAGAACACCAATGCCTTTTCCTTCTTTCTTCTTTGTCTGCCCAAAAAAAAGCTTCAATTATCGGCTGAAGCTTAAGAATCAACCCGTTAGGCACCTTCATAATAGCAAGAAGATGTATTGGAATAACAGATAAAACCGATTTAATCCACACAACTCTACCCATTTTCGACAACAGTTGAGAATACCACCCTTCTAATTTCCTTCGAAACTTAATTATGACCTCTTCAAAATAAATTAGTCTGGTGCATCCCTTGATTAATGGACAACCCAGATACTGAATGGGACCTGTCCTGATAGGAATTTGAGTAATAGCTGAAAGCATACGTTGCTTAGCAATAGAAGCCTTCGTAGAAACATACATTCCACTTTTCTGCCTATTCACCTTTTGTCCAGAAGAACTCTCATACTCTCCAATAAACTTCATTAAACTAATTAGAGATCTCTTATCTCCTCTCAAGTGCAATAGCGCATCATCCGCAAACAGAAGATGACTTACTGGAATCATACCCCTACCTGCATGAAAATAACTTACTAATTTGTGGTGGAAAATAGCTTTTAAACCTCTACTAAGAACCTCTTCCACAATTATAAACAAACTAGTAGAGATAGGATCTCCTTGTATGAGTCCTCTAGGACAAAAACCATACCGTTGACCATTTATAGCCACCGAAATATGCTGATTACTTAAACAATTCATAATAATTCAAACAAATTGGTGAGAAAAACCAAACTTCAGCAAAGTACATTTTAGAAAATCTCATTCTACTCAGTCATATGCTTTCATCATATCCACCTTCATTATCAAATTTCCACCAAACACTTTTCCGTCCAACTCCCCACCATCAATTGACCAATTGCAATACAATCTCCAATACTCCTTCCCTCTACAAACCCATGTTGTTCAGCTGAAATGAGCTTAGGTAGGATTCTCCCAAGCCTCTTAGACAAAATTTTAGAAAAGACTTTGTACATGAAATTACAAAGACTAATAGTTCTGAATTTTGCAAAAGAAGATGGATTAGCTACTTTCAGAATCAAAACCATTAAAGTGGCATTTGCAGGTCTTGGAACAGCACCACCAGATAAAAAGAAGTTACAAGCCAGTAATAAATCCTTGCGAATTATCTCCCATGCAACCTTATAAAATTTTCCAGAGAAACCATCTCGACCTGGACCACTTTCAGAAGACATGTCAAACACCACACCCTTCAGTTCCTCTTCATCTACCTTAACTGTTAACAACTCATTGTCAGACTGAGTCACCAAAGAAGGAATCAAATCCATCAGGACACCATTAATATCATGCTTTTCAGACGTGTAAAGGTTAGAAAAAAACTTAACTGTAACATCAGAAATAGCTTGATCACCCTCTCTCCACCTACCATCCTCATCTTTAATTCTTCTAATTTTATTCCGAACAGCTTTACTCTTTGCAATGGAATGGAAAAACTTAGTATTACGATCACCTTCCAAAACCCACTTGACATTAGCTTTCTGTCTCCAATAAATTTCCTTCAACCTTATTTCTTCATTCAACTGCATCCTAGCCTTATCACAAGAATTGAGAGAAGCGGTCGAACTATCCTCTTCCACTCTTCTTTCAGCTCTTAATAGATTCTCCTCTAATAATTTAATTTTTTGAAAAATATTTCCAAACACCTCCCAATTCCATTTCCTCAAATTAACTTTCACGTTTTTCAATTTTTGTAAGAAATTCTCAATTGGATTGTTGGAATAAATACCTTTCCAACTACACCCCACCACTTCTAAGAATAATGGATGTTCTGTCCACATATCTTGAAACTTAAAGTATGATGGCACAACAGAATTCAAGACTTCACATGTTTTAATCAAAAGTGGGGCATGATCAAACTCATCTCTAGGTAAATGAGAAACCTCTGTTGAAGCAAATCGCAGATTCCAAGCAAGTGTCCTTAAAGCTCTATCCGAGCGAGACCAAATTCTAGATTGACCTTGTTGATTGTTACACCATGTAAAGGAGCTTCCTGAGAAACCACAATCAATAAGACCATTTTTCTGGATAAAAAAGGAAAAATCCTCCATTTCTGCCAACCTTGGATGTCTCCCTCCAAGTCTTTCATCTGAAGAAACAATTACATTGAAATCGCCCACCACTAACCATGGCCAAGTCGGTTCAACAATTACAAATAAATGATCCCACAAACTTCTCCTCACCAAATATTCACAACTTGCATACACCAATGACACATAAACTGGAGGAGACCCTAAAAATGACACCACAATAGTCATAACTTGAGAATGTATGTGAATGGCATTCACTGACACCCTATGATCCATGATTAATTTAATCATTGTAGATTATATTAATTCATAACAAATAATTAACCCTATAACAAATGGGTTAGTAACACTTTTATCATTTAATAAATGGGTTAATAACATTTTTATTCTTTAACTTTGAAAAAAACCCAAAAAAATAAGGATCTATCGTGACCCAATAGTTAATTACATTTTTATCCTCTCAAAGTATGATTAGGACCGATCGTACCTAGTGGCAATTGGTCGTAATATAACAATGACTAATTATATTTTTGAGAGTTTGGCTCAAGATATTAGGACCGACCGTAACTAGTTGCGACCGGTCATAATTTAACACTTGTTAATTACACTTTCACCCTCCAAGTATGATTTTTGTGAGTTTACCCTCATAGTTTAACAATGCTTGATTACACTTTTTTCCTCTAACCATCAAAAATTTTATGTTCATCCAAAAAATCAAAATTAAAACTATTAACCTTAACAAATTATGATGGTTATAAGTATTGAGGTGCTTCTATTTCAAACAAACTCAACCCAAACTTGCACATAAATCAATTGGTTGGAACCAAACCCTACCTTCTACTCTTCATTGTTGAATTAATTCAATCATTTTTTCACATTTGAAGAACTCAAACCGTAAGGAAGAACTCAACGAAAAACCCCAAATTACCCCAAATCACAACTGGCCAAATACTCACTCAAATCATGCCCCAAATCATGATCATGATGGATCGTGCTCCAAGCCGATCAATACAATCAAACATAAATTGTTATTTTAATTACATTAAGACTCTACATTGGAGGTGCTTAAATTTAATATGATTGTTCATGCTTAAGTTTTTAACATAAGTTATGTATATTCAAATTACATTAATATCACTATTTCATTTCTTTTCAAAAATTATTTATTTTCAAATTACACTAATATCTAATTATTTATTTATTTATTTTAGTCATATGTGGTCCACAATAACCTTATCTCTCCACCCTTGCTTCCTTCTTTTCCCACCCAAATCACTTTTCTTGCCTTCCTTCCCTCCTTTTACCCATACATATCATTTGTTTAGTTTCTGAGTTTTTTTTTTCTCTCTAGTTCTTCTTCTAAAAGTGTTGAGAAAAACATGGTGATAATCCTCCATTTGATGACTTGAATGTTAATTTGGTATGAATTAATGAATTAAATATTAATTTGATGAAATTAATATTAAATAGTTGAATTTAAATGTTAATTTGATGAATGAAATTTTTATTAGATGAAATAAAATGTTAATTTATTGAATTGAATATTAGTTTGATATTGATTTGATGAATTAAATTTTATTCTATGAATCAATAAATTCCTTTGGTGTTGATTTGAGAAATTAAATTTTAATTGAATAATTTTGGATGTTAACTTGATGAATTTGGTGTTAATCGGATGATTTTGAATATAAATCAGATAAATTGAATATTAATTTAGTGTTAATTTTATGAGTTGAATATTTATTGGATGAAATTGAATTTTAGGTTAATTTGATGGATTAAATATTTATTAAATGAAATTGAATGTGAATTTTATGAATAAAATATTAATTTTGTGTTAATTTAATGAATTGAATGTTAATTTTGTGTTAATTGGATAGATTGAATATTAATTAGATAAAATTGAATCCTAATTTGACGAATTTAATGTTAAATAGTTGAATTTGAATGTTAAATTTGATGAATTAAATTTTTATTAGATAAATTGGATGTTAATTTGTTAAATTGAATGTTAATTTAGTGTTGATTTGATGAATTAAATGTTCATTTAATAAATTTTCATATTACTTTGGTGGCAATTTGATAAATTAAATTTTTATTGGAAGACAATTTGATTAATTGAGTGTTAATTGGATGAATTTTAATATAAATTGTATGAATTAAATGTTAATTTCGTTTTATTTTGATAAATTGAATATTAATTGGATAAAATTAAATATTAATTAGATGAATTGAATGTTAATCTGGTATTAATTTAATATGTTGAATATTATTTTGATAAATTGAATGTTTATTAGATGAAATTGAATGTTTATTTGGTATAAATTGGATGAATTGAATATTAATTGGATTAAATTATATGTTAATTTGATGTTGATTTGATTAATTGAATCTTTATTGGATAATTTTGGATATTGATTTGATGAATTGAATGTCAATTGAATGAATTTGAATATAAATTTTATGAATTGAATGTTAATTTGCTATTAATTTGATAAATTGAATAGTCATTGGATCAATTGAATGTTAATTGTGTGGAAGAGAGAGACGCTCTGACTTCTCTCTAGAATTTTCTTCCTCATAAGTTCATTACCAACACAACCTCATATTGCACCAAAACCCCCCGATTCATCCACCAACATGCAACAACCATTTGCATCTTTATTCAAGCGCCAAATCCAACAACCTTTTGAGGATCCACAACTGAAAAAACTTGACAAACCCATAGTGTTTTATGAAGGCGAACCAACGTTCTACTTTACAAATGAAGAAATCCACAAGTCTCGCCATTCCCTCCAATACTCTTTGATTGGTAAGTGTTCATATGGCAGACCCTCACTAGGAGTTATCAAGGAAGTAATACGATCCAAATAGAGTTTAAAGGGAGATTTTGAGGTTGGGTCAATTGATTAGAGGCATATACTCATACGATTTCAATTGCATGAAGATTACGTGAAGACATGGCTTAAGAATGCTACACTAATAGAGGACTACCTCTTTAGGTTTTTCAAGTGGTTCTCTGGTTTTGTATCAAGCATTGAACCTTCAGTTGTTCCTCTTTGGATCTCATTTTCTGACTTACCATTGAATTTTTTTTCAAAAAACCATACCTGGAGTTACTAGTAAAACCTATAGGTAAGGTGTTGGCCTATGACCAAGCAACCCTCTCCTTGTCTTGACCTGGCATGACTAGAGTTTGTGTGGAAGTCAACCTCTTAGTTAACAACCCAAGTAGAATTTGGATTGATATGGGGGAGGAAGGAGCTAGGTGGCAACGAATAATCTATAAGCGCAACAAACAGGTCTGCAAGAGTTGCAAGAAGCTAGGCTATGGCGAAGAACAGTGCCAAGGAGGAAAGTATCCTTGATGCCTGATGAAAATCAGGGTATGAATCAAGATCTTGGGGAAAATATTACAAGAAAGGCAACGAGAGAAAAAAATAAAGGGAAGCAAACTCAGCAGAATCAAATCTCCAAGAAATTTCATAAGGAAACCTTTGATTCAAGGAAAGCTCAGCCTCAATCAAAGCAACCAGATTTGATCCAGCCATCTAAAGGGATTTGGGTACAACAAACCAATTCAAAATAGACTCCTAATGCAACACAAGGCAATGATAGAAACTCTAGAAAATGAGCCTAATTTGATTCTGGAATCAAAGAATTTGGAGGAGGCAACTCCTAGGATTTTGGAAAAAGGATACCACTCAAGCAAGGATGCTACATATTATTCCTCCCCAAAATGTAGCATTGAATTGCATGGAAAAGAAAATGCTCCATTAACTACTCAAGCACAACATGATACTGGTACACCAAGTAACATAGCTTTTGGAGTAGTGGATTTAACGGTGGCAAAAAATGAGGTAGCAGTAAATGTTGATCCTATAAAGGATGAAGGTATAGAGCACTTGAATTCAGAAGTGGTGGCCCAATCAAAGGTGGAGAAAGTTGCAGAGAAGATTCTCACTGTGGCTCACTAAACAATATGCTCTCTCAAGACTCATCACAGTTAGACAAAAATAGTGAGGATGTTAATCGTTCTCAAACTTTATTAAACTTAGAAGATGTTGATCCTATGGTGAAGGTTTTTGTTACTCCAAGTAAGCCTCTTGGGGGTTCTTTAATTCTTGATGCTGGAAAGGTGACGACTAACAAGACTACAAGAACAGTCTCTTTCAATGATGATCCTAAGTATGGTATTGAAGATTATTTGGTAGAGGTTTCCATTGATTATGGTCCATGTTTTCTAGATAAGCAAGACCATGATTCTTTTTACAAACCAATACTTGTTACCAAGCAGATGGTGGAGGCAGTTCATCAGCATGTCCAAAGTCAAGAGGAGTTCATCCAAAAATTGTCCAGGGAAAAGATTCATTAAGCATTGAAATCAAATAGCGCTTTCTCTAAGGATGACTATGTCAAAGAACCTATTGTTCATGGAAACACAAGAGATTTTTTCTTTGATGGAGAGGAGGATGTTTTAGCATCTATTTTAGATTATGAATCTTTTATGGCTACGTCCAAGGAACTACTGAGAAAGCTCAATAATGCTGAGAAGAAAAGCAAACAAAAAGAGGAAGAGCTGGTTGCTTTGGTGTTGACTTTGAATATCGTTTCAGCTAGGAAAGATTCTTCAAGGATGACTAGGTCAAAATCCAAGTCCATACTAGCATTCAAAATTCCAAAGCAGAATAATAAATATGATTTTAGGCATTAATGGAGCTGAATTTTGGGGATTTCAAGGAGTTTTTTTGCAAGTCTTTATCATGGTTAAAATGAGGATTTCATAGACATTAGAAGAACATGTGTGCAATTTCTACAATACAAGTCCATTGCTTTGAGACACTCAACAAATTCGACGTTTAAGAATAAGATTTCTTATGATAATATCAAATATTCTTGCCTCTTGGAGATAAACTCCAACGTCAATTCAAGCAGTAATGCTATACAAACCAAATTTTAGAATCAAATTAAGAGCTCAAATGACGTAACAGCTGACTTGGACTTTTTTTTTTGTGTCATGTCATTTGGGCCTTAATAAAGATTCAAAATAATATGATGTCATATCATTTGGGCTCTTAATTTAGCCTCAAAATTTAGTCAGCGTAACATTACTGCATTTCAAGTGCATAGGACTGTAAGTGGTGGGCCATAGCAAGCATGGTTAAACGGTTGTTTTAAAGCTGAAAAAAAAGCTTAAAAGTAATGTTAGATGGATTTAAAAAGTATACTTAAAAATTAGACTTTATAATTTCAACAATTAAATAGGTAGTGAGTCTCAATAAATGCTGGGACCCACAGTGAAATTAATTGTTATAATTATCAAATCTAATTTTTAAGTCTATTTTTTAAGTGCATATAGTATTGCCCAAAACTTAAACACCAATATATAGCTGTTTTGAACTTATTTACTAATTTATGACATTTTTTAAAAGCGGAATCAACAAATCTGCTTTTAACAATAAAAACAGAATTAACAATCCCGTTTGTAATAAAAAAAAAATTAAAAAACGTACTGAATAAATACTCTCTTTTTCCACCAACATAATAAAGATCCTTCCCTATCTTCCACTACATAAGTAATGGATTTTTTTATCGGTACATGCACTTCAGGTAAAAACCCAAAAAGAAAATTGAAGGAAAGGACTAATGTCTTTAAGTTTTCACAGAAGCCCAGTTCGACTAGTATGGAACCATTGAGCTCAGAGTAAACAAGATTCAAGATGGTAAAATTTTGAAGTTTTTCAATGGATTTTGGGATTGAACACTTCAATGGGTTGTAAGAAAGATCAAGTTTGCTCAACGATTTTAGATTTGATATTGTTTCCGACAATCGGCCTCTGATAGCGCAAAAAGGCGCAAAGAAGTTCTGGAGACTCGAAAGGTCACCAATTTTCAACGGTAATTCACCGAAAAAGTGGTTGATTCCGATGTAAAGGTCAACGAGGTTCTTTAAATTTTTTATTTTAAGTAGAATATAGTCAAAAAAAAAGAGTTGTTTGAGACGTCTAAAGAGGTTAAAGACTAAAGCTTTTGTGAAGAGAGTTGGAGAGAGATAACTTGAGAGAAAGTTGTCGTCGAGGCCTAAGGAAAGCGTATTCATTAAGTAAATTTTTTAATTTTTTTATTAAAAATGGGGTTATTAATTCTATTTTTATTGTTAAAAATGAATTTATTAATTTCACTTTTAAAAAATATCATAAATTAATAAATAAATTCAAAACAACTGAATATTGATATTTTAATTTTAAAATTGTCGTACATCGGTAATAGATTCTAATTTTTAAAAAGGAGGCATCTTTTAATTGGACGGAAAGCCAATTTTTGTTTGCCATGGGACGCGCCATGTCGAAGTCATATCCGTTGGAAGCCAATGGAGACTTGGCTGATGCATTTCAAGCAAGAATTCTTTTGAAAAATAATTCTTTTGAATTGCCATGGGACCCGTCGTATGGAGATAAACTTGGGCATCAAGAACATGTGGATGAATTTCAAATGGAACCCACCACCTTTTAGGATGATAAATTTGCATTTAAAGTAAACTTTTAACTTACTTTTATTCTGTCGGGGAAATGTTTATGTCCTCTCTTATTCTCTTTACAATTTTGTTATTAATAAAATTCATCCTAAATGAGTTTAACTTTAAAAAAAATAGTAATTGGATGAAATTAAATGTTAATTTGATGAATTTAATGTTAAATAGTTAAATTTGAATGTTAATTTGATAAA
Source organism: Ilex paraguariensis (assembly GCA_963454935.2). NCBI lineage: Eukaryota > Viridiplantae > Streptophyta > Magnoliopsida > Aquifoliales > Aquifoliaceae > Ilex > Ilex paraguariensis. The sequence goes on from CAUOFW020006915.1 coordinate 11,216, forward strand.
TTTTATTAGATAAAATCGGATGTTAATTTGTTGAATTGAATATTAATTTAGAATTGATTTGATGAATTAAATTTTAATTGGATGAAATTACATGTTATTTTGGTGTTGATTTGTTAAATTGAATATGTATCGGATAATTTTCAATATTCATTTGATAAATTGAGTGTTAATTGAATGATTTTGAATATAAATTAGATGAATTGAAAGTTAATTTGGTATTCAATTTGATAAATTGAATATTAATTGGATGCGATTGAATGTAAGTTGGTAGTTTAATTTGATGTTAAGTTGATGAATTAAATGTTTATTAGATAAAATTGAATGTTGATTTGAAAAAGAATAATGCTATTTGGATCTAAAAAACTGACATAACTTGCTAACCTAACGATGTAGCTTCATTGAAATCATTAAATTAACACAATTTTAATGTTTGATGAGACTTACAGTTACTCCAAATGTCATAATGAATTAAGTCAATAAATTACTCTTTGAAGAATAAAATGTTAATTTGGTATTGTTGGAAAAATTAAATATTTATTTGATAAATTTTCATGTTACTTTAGTATTGATATGTTAAATTGAATTTTTATTAAATGATTTTTTATGTTAATTTTATGAATTAAGTGTTAATTAAATGGATTTGACTGTCGTACTAATTTCGTTACATGAGGTGAGTGTCTGGTTTCCTTTGCTTATTAGTCTCCCATTGAGTCCACACCAGAGTCTTAGGACTTTTCAAATCATGGCAAAGTCTTTTTCATTGTTATCTTTTTTGCAAAAATGTATTATTGGATAGAAAATGGACCTTTTGAACTTCTTTAGTTGAACCTTTTACAGAAAAGGTCGCTTATAAGTCTCCCATTGAGTTCACACCAGAGTCTTGGACTTTTCAATTCATGGCATTTTTTGGGTACATGTATTAATGAATAGAGAATAAATCTTTTGAACTTTTTTACTTGAACCTTTTACAGATAAAGTTGCTTATAAGTCTCAAGTTGAGTTCATACCGGAGTCTTGGACTTTTCAAATCAACGCAAAGTCTTTTCATTGTTGCCTTTTTTGGGTACATGTATTATTGAATAGAGGATGAACCTTTTTATCTTCTTTAGTTGAACCTTTAACAAAGAAGGTTCTAGGTTCATTGCACATCGTATTTAGTTTTAAGGGTAAATTTTATATTTCGTCATTGAACTTTGTATATGATTTTAATTTGATTTATGAACTTCCAATCTTATTTTGGTCCTTTAATTATTAATTTTGTCATAATTAAGTCATTTCATTCATTTTTACAGTTAAATCAATATTGAAATAGATCAAATTTAACTAATTTCTTGTTGATCTAAAAATAAAATTTGATTAAATAACTTAATTAAGATGAAATTGATAATTGAGGAGTTAAGTTAAAATACTTGAAAGTTCAGATACTAAATTAAAATTAAAAATAAAATTTAAAAACCAATTATGATATTTATCTTAGCTCTTGGGACATAAAACATAAAGACAACCTAAATTGTTTGGTGCAACGAATTAACAGTAAATATTTTGATAGAGTAAAACTAATAATTTATATTTTAACTACAATAAAATTAATTAAATGAATTCATATGTTAACTATAATAAAATTTATATAATAAAATAACTTACAATTCAAATCTCAAAAGATAAACAAAATGACTTTTACTATTCGCAATTGAGATCGTTTTAAATTTTATTTAAAGTTAATCTAATGATTAATATTAACACTCTAAATTTAATAGAAAAAATAAGTATCTAAGGTTGTGTTTGAAGTGACTTTTTAAAAGTATTTGTAGAATTTGTTTCTCATAAATAATTTTAAAAAAATAGTATTTGAAACCGCTTCACTATTACCTCTACTTCCATCACCCTCATCACTACCTCTCCCACCATCGCCTCCGCTGCCGCCACCATTAACATCACCATCGTCGCCGCCGCCACCACCACCACCATTACTGTCGTCGCCGCCGCCACCACCATCATCGTCGTCACCACCGCTACCACGGTCATTGCCGCACATCACAATCATCACCGTCTCCTACCACTACCATTGTCGCTCATCACCTTTCAACACCACTATAAATCGATGTTTAAATTTTTTTATCTCTTTTTTATGTTTGTAATTTAATTTTAAATATAAATACAAATATATTTATTATTACTCAGTGCGTACAAGTGATAACTAGTTTATTTATATATTAACCACGATTAAAAGGAGAATACACACACTTGGCCGTCAACGGCAGAAGCAGAACCGAATAAGTCTTCTCAGTGTTGTCAATTCATCACTATATTTCTTTTCAGATTGGACCAGAGAATAACCCTTTTGAACCTCTTTAAGAAAAGGTTAGGCTCATCGCACCGCTGTTATTTTAGTTTAATGATTCATCCATTTTACTATCACCAGCAATAGAACTTAAAAACCGGAAGCGGAGAAAAATAATCCTGCAATGTCATCGATGGAGAAGGACAGTGCATACTCACTATCCGATTTTTTGAAAGACTTTCCGAATAAACTGTTCTCGGAGCCGTCTTTGAAAGGAAGACTCTACGTTTTCTCGGGCCGAGATGACGACGACGACGAATTAGAACCCACTAGTAAGTCACCTCTTTCTCACTATTTACCTAACATTTGGGCTTCTCTTTTGCCAGACTCTCTTAGCAATCAACGACGGACAAAAGCTGCTATTAAACATTTCCTCAAAGAATTTGAATTATTCTGCTTTAGTCCAGTTCTAGTTCAGTTTTGGACGGCTAAATCAAAGGGAGGCAACTGGGTGCTTACAACTTCAGATCAACCTTTTGGTGTTAGTATTTTTCATAAAGGACTTGTTTTGTATAGGAGTCACTGTGTGGATAATAATTGTGTGATTAGTGACAATGAAGAAGCAGAAGACATTGGTCCTCTCGTGCGTGTGTTCCGAGATAAATGCCTGGAATTGTGTTCAGATGTACGGTATTCTTATCCACAGCGGCAATATACTGGCATACGGGGACTGCTGGCCTTGCCATTATTTAGCGCAATGGGCGAGCGTACTGGTGTACTGGAAATCGTATCAACTTCAGACCGGGCCATAGAATTTCATGATGTTCTGAATGTATGCATGATGCTTGAGGTTAGTCTTTATGTAGTTTGGAATATTTAGTTTAGCTTTTTTTTTTTTTTTTTCCATTTTGGCTTTATTTAATCTTTAATGTAGGCGTATCTCAATGCATTCATACTCTGCTTACAAGATGGACACCCAAAAACTCTTGTTTCCTAATTTTACCAGGTTTCAGTAAACCATTGTTTTCTAGTTGGTGTCAGATTTGTGTATGTTACAATATGACATATTTTTCATATATTAAGGCCCCCTTTTTGCTTTAGTAGACTCCACAGTGCACCCCTTTCTACCTTCAAAACTTTAAACAGGAGACATTCGCAAACAACTCATTATCTGTGCAAGAACAATGAATTTAGAAAATAGAATACAACTATTATAGTCTCGTGATTACATTATAACGTAATCAATTTAGCGTATTCAATCAATTAAATAAATCATAAGGTTATGCATATCATGTAAACTTTGGGTGCGATCATACCGGCACTAATACACCAGATCCCATCAGAACTCCGCAGTTAAGTGTGTTTGGGCGAGAGTAGTACTAGGATAGGTGATTCCTTGGAAAGTCCTTGTGTTACACCCCTTTTAAATAAAAAATAATAATAAAAAAAATGGAATGTAAACTTTCCTAAATGCTTCCAGCCTTTTATCTTCCATTTGTGACGATTCAAGATTTCTTAGTTACATTATTTCGGTTCCCTTGTAGGCGGCAGGTCTGGGGTATCGGAACATATACTGCAATCCTCATGTAAGTTGCAAGTAAATCACAAATGTCAAAATTTTTTGTGTTTTCAAATATACCGTCAGACATTGCAAATAACATCATCTTATTATTAAACTAGATTTTTGAAGGTAAAGAGGATGCATTCAAAGAAATCTATAAGGCATTAGACGAGGTTTGTAAAGCACTTCAAATACCTTTTGCTCAAACATGGGTCCTGTGCCCCCATTCAGTGTGTTGGGCTGGTATTAATGGAGGCAATAGTGAGTACGTCATGTTGACCACTGTTGAGGCACCGTATTATCTGGCAACGCGTGACTTATACCCAGTCCGCCAAATAATTGAACTATATCACATACAAAAGGGCAAGGGAGTTGTTGGCAGAGCATTTTCTTCCCATAATGCATGCTTCTGCAAAGATATAACCAAGTTGAGCCTAATTGAGTACCCTTTAGCACACCATGCATATGACTTTAAGTTAATTTGCTCTTTTGCAATTTCCCTGCGGAGTTCATACACTGGAAATATTGTTTACATTATAGAGTTCTTTTTGCCCCCTGTAAAAATAGATGGTGAAGCCCCTCGGATCTTTTTGTACTCATTATTGGGCACAATGAAACAGCATTTCCACAGTTTTAGGGTTGCTTCAGGAGAAGAACTGGGTGGAAAATTGTCTATTGAAGTCATTAAATTGTTTATGGATGATGAACCTAACTCCTTTGAAACATGCCAAACGACTAGATCTCCATCTAGGCTTGAAGCCCTTAGAGATGGAGAAGAGACAATGCAGCTAGATTCACCTTACCAGCAATTAACGGTGGAATTCTCCACGAATAGTGGAAGGAATGTTGTTGGTGCAGAACAAAGAAACTCAACTAGCTATCTGCCTATGCTTGAGGCCTGTCAAAATGGAGGCGAGATAGTGCAGCCAGATTCATCATATCATAAAGCTATGGCTGAAGTTGATGACACCAATAGTGGAAGGAATGTTGTCAGTGCAGAACAAAGGGATTCATCATATCGGAAATCTATGTCTGAAGTTGATGCCACAAATTGTGGAAGGAATGTTGTTAGTGCAGAACACAGAGCCATTAGCTGTTTGTCTGCGGTTCTGGCCTTGCAAAATGGAGGAGAGATAGTGCAGTTAGATTCATCATATCAGAAAAATATGGCTGAAGTTGATGGTACAAACAATGAAAAAACTTTTGCAAGTGCAGACCAAAGCGACATTGTTGATATTCCTCTAGAGAAAAGAGGCCCAGCAGAGGGATCACACAGAGAAGGTGAAATTAGTCGTGAAGTTCTGGAAAAACTATTTGGAACGGATATTGAAAATGCTGCAAAGATTCTTTGTGGTAAGCTTATGCCCATGGAAAATCATTGGTCGGGATCTTCATCTTGTCATTTATGAGTTGCTACATTCTTCTTATAGCTTCTTGTGGTTGTAAAAGGTTCTCTTCTCTTCATTTGTTTGTTTTGCAGTTAGCCGATCTACATTTAAGCGTAAATGCAGACTACATGGCATCAAGCGGTGGCCGTCCCGCAAGCGAAACAAGGTTACTCGCTCCCCTTCTCAGCTTGAATCTATTCGAGGCGCTAACAAACAAACCGGAGAATCTTGTCAGAGAGACTGTCTACCTTGTGATAAGGCTCCTAAGCAAGCCACTACTTCTATTGCTTCCACAATGCCACATGCTTCAGCAAAGCAAAATGAGGGCTCTGTGGCCATGAAGGCCACATATGGCAAAGACATTATCAAGTTTCGGCTCCCTTTTTCGTCAGGAATGTTGGAGTTGGAGGACGCAGTGGAAAAAAGGCTGAAGTTAAAGGCTGGAAGTTATAAAATCAAGTATCAAGATGAAGTTAATGATTCGGTTTTAGTGTGCTGTGATGAAGATTTGCAGGATTGTATTAGTACTTGGAGATCATTGGACAGGAGTCCAATTAAATTATACTTGGAGATCATTGGACAGGAATCCAATTAAATTATCAGTTCTTCCAAATAGGGGTGTTCATCCTACGTTACGGGTAAAAAATATAGTGTGTGTTTGGAATGACTTATTAAATTCAAAAAGTATTTTTTTAATAAATATTTATCAAAAGTGTTTTTCTTATAAACACTTTTCTTAACTAAGTATTGTTTGGATATTCAAAATTTAAAATATTTTTTTTTTTCGGAATGTAAAGTATATTAAAATAAAATAGATATACAAGGGTAATCACCCACAAAAATGTACAATGAAGTCCCGTTGGACTCAAAGACAAACGAAAAAAAATTCAAAAAACCGAGGCTCAAAACACAATCCCCTTAACACCACTGATATGTAAGATCAGACCAAGTACGGCAAGAGAACAAACACAATGAACAATGGTTCATATGAACCCATAGCAAGCCATTTGCCATAGCAAAAATCAGCATCAACAACGCAGCCGTAACAAACATCAAGCAGCAAGCAAAACAGCCCATCACAACACAGCAGCAAGCTGTGTTGTTTGGATGTATTTAAACACAATCCCCTAAAATTAATGTATTTTATAAAAAGTACATAAGCAAAACAACAGACAACCACCATCCCTTCACACCCAGAAAAACAGCAACCTTAAGCCTTATCATCATACACCAAAATTTTCTTCTTTCTAGAAACTGGAAACCCTCTTAGATCCTGCGCAATAGCCATTTGAACTTGAAAATGCTTCTCTTAACTCCCATAAGGAGCCTAAATATATCGATACTTTAACTTTCAACATTGCAAGATCCTCCCAATTCTCTTTCACTGACGAACAAATCAAACAGTTTATATTTCAACAAATCAAATATAAATTTTCTAAGAGGCATTTTATCAAACAGTTTATAGGAATGAGCACTCCATTCCTAACAATAATATAACAGTTTATTTAGTAGAAATTTAGGTTTTCAAAAGAATAAACAGAGATGAATAGAAAGAGATAGAGACAAATATATCATATATGTTTCACATAATATGCAAATCCAAGAAAAATCAGACGAAATAAAAGTTGAAAGAAAATATGAGAGTTCATACTTGTTCGAAGTGGATTGGGTCAGATCTACAACAACTAGAAGAATGGAGAGAGAAGGGAGTCATCAAGATATCGCCAGTGATCGCCTAACTCTTCGGCATCGTCCTCGTCAATGGTCACCAAAACGGAAGAAGGGCGTTGACAGACCAGATGAGATGAGCTCTGGGGAGAGAGTCGACGGGTTGGGAGAAAAAAAAAATTAAAGTTGGGTAGAAGGGTGTAGCTCGTCTGGGGTAAGGGACTTACCGCATGTCATGTGGTTTAATGAAACGACACAGTTTTGTTCTTCGTTTTTGCTTCTTTTTTTCCCCCCTTATCAAAACGACGTCGTTTTGGTCAGCATCAGACCCCTCCCTTTTCTTTCTCCCGCTTCTTCTTCGTCCAGTCTGGTTCTCCCGCCTTTTTCACAGCTCAAACTTCTTCATCTTCTTCTTTATCGGGTCTGGTTCTCCCAGCTTCTCCTTCTTCTTCTTCTTCGTTGGGTGCGGTTCTCCAGCTCAAACTCTACAGTCCAGCATCTTCTTCTTTAAGTTTTTTGAAGTTTATAGGTAACAACTTAAACTTTAATGTTTCTTGTTTCTTGTGTGCTGAAGTATTTATTCACCATAACAAACCTCCAAATTAAGATGTCAGCATCAGGTAGAACTGGAAAGTAACTTCCCGTAGTGTAGAGAAATGGGAGGGAGCATGAAATCACGTAAGAGGATATATTGCCATGATTGCAGGGGAACATGAAATCACATAGGAGGATATATTGGCATCAGTTAGAAGGCGAATGCTTTGGTCAGTCGGTTTTGAGAACAAAAAAAAAATAAAAATGCGCATTATTTGCGCCTTCAACCATTGTGGCTATTTAAAAAAATTTGAGTTTAAACTCTAAGGAGATTGATTCCATGCAAATCCTCGGCTTTTGCATGAGCAAACAACAGTGAATTTGAAGTATTTGGGTATATGTGGTGTAGGCCACAACACAACTAATTGTGTAATGAAGGTTTTAAAAGGATGGTGTAGCTTTCATATAGTTCAATCTTAGCTAGCCTTAGTAATTATTCCCATCTGACCATATAGCAATTAATGATACAATATAATGTCGGTTAAATGGCAATATCATATATTTTTTAAGTAAAGCAAGTAGTTGTAATAAGTACATGAACTCCACTAAAAAAGACTAGTCAAAAAAATTGTCATTTAAAATTATTGTTGCTAGATCTCTGTATAAACTTTTGATGTGAAATTCAACCCCCATGTTAATGTGAGTTGTTAAAGTAGTAGTGTTATGTTAAACTATAACTATCCGACCGAAAAAAATAAAATAAATAGTTTATTTAGCTAGCTAAACAATGGAAAATCTCTGAAAGTTGATTGATTCAAATTGTGGGAATTTATTTTTTATAAACTTTTCTAATTTCAACGTGAACGATCAATCTTTTATGTCACTTTTATTGATTTTTCTTGCATTGCTCGATTTGGGAATCTTTGTCATTGAAATAGAACTGTAATTCTAATCAAGACCTTCTTGGAACATTTTCAAGTGCTGCGAGTAGGAAATTGTTTTCAATTAGCGTCATCTAAATTATACAAATTTTGGAAAAAACATAATTTAAATGATTCAATACACAGACATGATGACACAACCCAACAATGAAAAGAAAAAAGAGTTCCTACCACTACTTATTCTGTTTGGAAAGAACTGTTATCTTGGACATGGTTTTTTTTTCTTAAGAATTATGTAACCTTATGTACATGACATCTAGTTTCATGTATGACTGAAAGTTCCCACTAATGTCATTTCAATGAAATTTCTTATTGTAGGATACTATGATGGATGGTTTGGGAGTTAATGCGACTAATAATATACCTCATATTGGTATGCAATTTGATGCGGAGGAAGATGCTTATGCATTTTACAATAGTTATGGAGGGTCTGTGGGATTTAGCGTGAGGAAAGATTTTCAGAATAAAAGTTTGAAAGATGGCGTTGTCATTTACAGAAAATATGTTTGTTGTAAACAAGGTCAAAGGGGTCATAATAAAAGAGAGTGTCAAATAAGGAAGCCTCGAGCGGAGACAAGAATAAATTGCCAAGCTCATATGTGCATATCTCTTAATAGAGAAATTGGTAATTTTTTTGTGGTAAAGTGGGATGACAACCACAACCATCCTTTGCATCTTGCTGAATGTATGCATATGATGTCATCCCAAAGGAAGGTTACCGCAGCACAAGACATTAATATTGATATGGCAGCAGATTGTGGATTGTCACTTAAGATTTCTCATGATCTTTTAAGTACTCAGTCTGGAGAAAAAGAAAGTCTTGGTTTTACTCGTCAAGACCAAAAGAATTACCTTCGTGAAAGGAGGCAACGAGACTTGAGGTATGATGAGGCTGGTAGTTTGTTAAAGTATTTTCAAACGGAAGCAGTGAAAAATCCATCATTCTATTATGGAGTGCAATTGGATACGGAGGAGCATATTACTAATATTTTTTTGGGCGGATCCAGTGATGATTATTGACTATGGAAACTTTGGAGATGTTGTCTCATTTGACACTACTTTTAGAACGAACAAAGAGTATCGACCCTTTACTTGTTTTACTGGCTTCAATCATTTCAGAGAGACAATCTTATTTGGAGTTGCTTTATTGTATGATGAAACAGCAGCATCATTTCAGTGGTTGTTTGAGACATTCCTATAAGCTATGTTTGGAAAATATCTTATTACCATCTTCACCGACTAAGATCAAGCGATGGCTAAGGTTATTTCTATAGTCATGCCAGAGACATATCATGGGTTATGTACTTGGCACCTTTGCCAAAATGCTTTGAAACATTTGGGAAACATATATAAGGATGGTTTACAATTTCTTACTCGATTTAAAGAGTGTGTGTACGGATACGAGGAAAAGCATGAATTATTTTAGGCTTGGAAATTATTGCTTGCGGAGTATAATTTGCATGATAATATGTGGATTAAAGTCACTTGGGCATTGCGAGAGAAATAGGGGCATGTGTATATGAAGAGGACTTTCACTGCGGGAATGAGAAGCACCCAATTGAATGAGAACTTGAATGCAGCTTTACGGAAAGTATTTAAAGCCAGACCATGATATTATTCAGTTCTTTGTACATTTTGAAAGAGTTGTGAATTATAAGCGGTATAAGGAGTCAGACTCAGAATACCAAGCTAGGCAAAAATTATCTAGATTGAAGTTGAAAAGAGCTTCAATGTTAGTCCAAGCAGGGCAAGTGTACACTCCTACTATATTTGACCTGTTTCAAGAGGAGTATAATATCTTTCAGTGTGCTATTGCGACACCATGTGATGTGTTGGATGGGTGGCATCAATTTGTGGTTCGATTATATGATGAACATAAAGAGTATTTGGTTGTGGTTAAGGCTAATGAAGAGATAGTCAATTGTGTTGTCGGAAGTTTGAAATGGAGGAAATATTATGTGGTCATGCACTTAAGGTCTTGGACATGATGAATATTAAGCAAATTCTCGAGCAATACATCCATTTTAATTTCAAATGAAGAGAATCCCAAGTTAATTGTGGCATCACGTTACAGGCAGCTTTGTCCTAGAATGGTACAACTTGTTGCTCGATGCTCTGGTCTTCAACCTACATATCAATTGGTGTCATGTGGTGTTGAGGATTTGTTCAAACAAGTGGATAGTATGTATGCATCAATTGGTGATGGTGACGATCATTCAATCCATGAAAATGTTAACCCAAGTGGAATAGATAATGTTGACACAAACCTTCTCCAAGTTAAAGGTTTAAAAAGAAAAGAAAGTGGTTACAAGGGTTGGGGTCGACTAAAATCTTGACAAGAGAAAGCAATAAAAAGAAAAAAATGAGCTTTCCGACCATCACATATGCCTACGGTATCGTATAAATATAATTGTAGATTTTTTTAATTCACTTCATATTTTTATTCACTTTATATTTTTATTCACTTCATAATTGTAAGTATTTTTTTATTTCAGGTACAAGGTTTCAGTCTCCCATGTACATCAGCATATGGTCATTCAATGTCTTCTCAAGCTTCAAATAGTGTACAAAGTGTTATGGTATGTTTGATGTCTTCTCAAGCTTATGGTACAAATTTTTTTTTCTGACTCCTTCTCATTAATGTAGGGTACTCCGACTAATTCAACACATGTGCATTCTTTAAATAATGTTGAATCATTTTTCATTGATAGAAGATTCAACTTGTAAGGATGCTTGGAGGATCAGCACTTATAAGGATGAAGATGGAGGCTACTAGTTGCTTGTTGGATCTTTTAATGAACCATTTCTTTTACTTGGATCATTTTTTTGAAAACTATTTATTTTTAATGAATGTGATATTATTTTTTTGATGAATGTAATCTTTTTATAATGAATGTGATATTTTGTTTTGATGAATGTGATCTTTTTAATGAATGTGATCTTTATTGATGAATATGATCTTCCAAGTCACAACAATATACACAACCCACAATTTCATTCAAATTTAAACGCATAATTTCATTTACAACA
>CAUOFW020006916.1:0-22609 GCA_963454935.2 Ilex paraguariensis
TTTAAAGTAAATTAAAATAAAAATATTTTGAACTTTAACCAAGACAAAATTAAATCGTTTCAGGATGAAAACGAACCCGTGGAAAAAGAAGACGTGTGGCGCTTTGTAGGCCAAGTGTTTGGGAGTATAAAAAGGAGAAATATCAGATTTTTCCCATTTTTCTTCAGCTAGTTTAACATAAGAGAGGGAAAAGAGGAAAAAAGGGAATATCTCCGCTTTCTCTCTACGATCTACAGAGCTTGGGTGCTCAAATCAACTCGAGCCAAGATGAAAAGTTGTTCCTTTCGTCGAGGGCTACGTGACTATACTAAAAAGTGTGGGTTTTATCGAAGATCAAGAAACAAAATTTTGGGAAGATAGGGATTCTAGCTCATTTTTGGGGTCTTGGAGTTTCTTCCTGGCATTTTACGTTTCAAAGGGTAGGGTTCCTTCCTACTTTGATTTATTTTACAACCTAGGTGTTAAATGAAATGGGTATTGGAAAGGGGTAGAGTAAATCCTATCCTAATGGGCATGTAGAATTTACTCAAAATAATTTATTGAAAAATGTGAAAATTTATATAATGTTAATATATGTGTTATGACATGTTAGCATTATGATGAATTGTGAAATTATATGCTTTTTAATATAATTGACAATAGAATGGTGGAAATTGCTCATTGACATTTAATACATATGGGGCATGATGTTGACATCACATTCATGGGCATTAGATATGAGTGTGGGTGTGTGTGTGTTTGGTTTATCAAACCCCACATAGGTGGATGATGGGAGGGCTTGGGAAAGTTGGATCGAAGATCCGACCGAGTCGCACGATTGCATGAAAAAAACTTGTGTCGATTATAATAAGAAGAACTAGATTCTCCCTCGGGTGCAAGACCCGGCTACTGGTTTTATACACTTCTGACGGTGCAAGTCCAAAAAAGTGTATCGGTGTGCAAAGACGGCGGTGAGACACCAAAAGTCCGCTACCCAACAAGACACATGATTTTGTTTTATAAAAAAATTCATCATTGATGTGTAATATCAATGAAGGATTTATTACACATTGGTGTAGCATTGTGTTGTGGGAGTCGGAAAGGGCTCGGGATTAAAGGGAAATAGTGAGTTTCATCTCATTAATGACATGACATTGTTAAAATTTCTATATTGAATATTATGTTTTTGTTGGGATTTGTTGCTTGATAAATGTTGCATGGACATTCATGTGCACTTAGTTTGGGGGAGTAGCCTCTGTAGGAAATGCTCTACTGAGTGTGACTCACCTTTTAAGGGAAAAACATTTCAGGTGCGAGTGGTACGCTAGCAAAAGGCTCTCACTCGGGGCCTCAAGTATGAAGAAAGCCAGAATATGATTTTATTTGAGTTTTTGTACAAGTATTATGAAAACTTAGTTTTGATATGTAAATTTAAGGAAATGAATGTAATAAAATGTGTATGGACCTTGTATTAAATGAAAATCTTCATTATACATATGTTGGATGGATGTAATATAGATTGAAATGAGTTGAAAATGAAAAGCAGGTAAAATAGGCAAAAATCGGCAGAGCATACCGGTAGGGCATACCAGTATGACGAGGTCTAGTGGGCAATTCATACTGGTAGAGCATACCAGTATGGCGAGGTCCAGTGTGCAACTCATAACGGTAGGGCATACCGGTACACCTTCTAAAAATCTGAAATTTTAATAACAAATTGCCATGCTTTTGGGCCTTGGGATCTTTGGTCCTAAAGATATAAATGGACATAAAATAAAGATAAATTGTGATATGTTGGACCTGGTTGAGTCAAATGGCAAAATATGCATGTATTATACGCGTGGGTAACAATCCCGGTTAAAGGGATTCTCTTAACGTGATGTTAGATTGGGCAACAATCATAGGTATTTTTGTGGGTTGACGGATGATCAACGGTTAACAAAGGATCCCAGTTTTAGGGGCGTTATAGCTTGGTATCAGAGCTTAGGTATATGATTTATTTAGGGCTTGGTGGGGCATGGATCTAGACAATTGCATTCATTGTGCATTTCATGCTTTGTGCTTTAATATGATACATGCTATGTATTATATGTTATGTGAATGATATACATGATAAAATGTGTATGGAAGAGAGATACTAGGGTTATAAAACATAATATTGGGGGTCAAAAAACAAGGGAACGAATAGTCTAAGGTGTAAATGTTTACTAGTGGGTGGCATAAGCTCCACTAGGGAGATAAGGAGAGGAATCTCCAAGTTTCAAAGTTAGTCCCTACTTTGGGATACTAAATTGGTGCTATATTGCTGTCTGACATGTGTGTAGATGGCAAGTAAAGGAAGAGGATGTCGAGGTAATGAGCGAAATAATAATCAATCACCACCGGCCTTTGACCAACAAGCCTTTATGGAGGCTATTGGTACTGTTGTTGCTACGATTGCGCAGGCTAGTGCAAGTGTCAGACAAGGAGGCTCAAGTAACCTCTAGAGGTTCAAGGCACACAAGCCTCTAATTGTTAAGGGAGGGGCGGATCCGATAGAAGCTGACCATTGGTTCCGGCAAGTGGACCAGATTTTTGAGGCAATGGAGATCACCTCTGATGCCACGAAGGTAAGGCTAGCTGCGTTCCAGCTAGAGGGAGAAGCCCAACTTTGGTGGGAGTGGGCAAAGAACTCCAAGAACTTGGAGGAAATGACATGGGGAGAGTTAGGGGAGCTTTTCATGGGCAAGTATTTCCCAGCGGCTGTTCAACGTGCGAAGGCCAAGGAGTTCTTGGATTTGAAACAAGGGACAGTGACCATAATGGAGTTTGTGGCTAAATTCACCAAATTAGTCCATTTTGCTGACGATTATGTGGCCATCGAGCTGGCCAAGGTGAGGAGGTTTGAGGATGGGTTAAAATTATCTATCCAAGAGAAAATTGTGGGTCTCCTCCTACAAGACTTGGGCTTGATGGATGAGATAGCTATGGTCATTGAGAGAAAGTATGATGACGCAAGAAGCATCCGAGATTCAGCTGTCAAGGACAAGTAGAAGGAGGGTCAATCCTCTTCTTCTAGCTCAGGAAAAAGGCAGAGGACTTTTATTCCTCAGGGACAGGAAGGACAGGGCCGTGGCTATCAAAGCCAAGGCCAAGGTCAATCCTTCCAAGGCGGGAGACACTTCAGGACTCCTAGCCAAGCAAGTCAACGAACATGTTTCTATTGGCACCAGCCGAGTCACATGAAGCGGGATTGTCCTCAGAGGCAGAGATCCTAGAACTACAGGACATCCCAGTCCTAGTCATCAGTGGGGTACACACTGACTCATTTTGTTCCTCCCTAACCTACCATGGGCCAGGGAAGCCAGTACCAGTTCTAGGGTGCTACTCAAGCCCCTACCACTTCACGAGCAGGGACTCCACAATCAGGCTAAGTGGGCCAGGGCATGGGTCGAGGCCAAGGGCAGGGTATCCAGGCTGGGACTTCGGGGACCCAGGGACGTGTCTACGCCACCACACCTCAGACTAAGCTAGTGGATCAGTTAGTCATCTAGGGTATATTTCTACTCTCTCTCTTATGGGCTAGGGTATTATTTGACTCTGTTGCATCGCATTCATTCAAATCTGCATCATGTGTGAGAGATTTGAGTTTAGAGGTTAATAGCTTGGAAGAGCCGTTTTATGTAAATTCACCCCTAGGAGCTAGGGTGTGTGTTGACCAGATATGTTGGGATTGTGAGTTAGAGATCTCAGGAATTTTACTCCCCGTAGAGCTTAGGGTCATGGACATGTCGAAGTTCGATGTTATCCTTGGGATGGATTGGTTTGCGGCACATCAGGTCGTCATTGATTGTGATCAAAAGAGGGTAAACACCTACACACTGGACGGTGTTTGTTTCAAATTTTAGGGGAAAAAGCATGATGCCTTACCCCAAGCCGTGTATGACTCTCGATGGCATGAGCAATTGATGAAATGGCTTGCGAGCCTTACTTTGGAGGACGAGGTGAGACAAGAGTTGGGTCTACCTCGAGTTGTGTGTGAGTATGAGGATATTTTTCTAGACGAACTATCGGGATAATGTAAACCCCACACTTTTATCTTGATATATGTATGTAGATTTATATAGCAAGTAATGATTTCTTTTGAAATGTTAATATGGAGAAATTCAAGTAAATAGTAGTTAAAACTTAGTTTTAGTTTGTAAATATATGAAATCATTGTAATAGAATTGTACCAACTAGGTTTGATGTACAAAAGTATGTTGTATAAGTTTGGGTTGAAATTAGAAGGGTTTGGAATGGATTGGAAATAAAAAAGGAAGGATTTGTAGAAAAACATGAAAAACCTTCCGGAAGGTTAAAGTAATGTTCTTTCGGAAGGATAATGGAAAAGCTTATCTAGTAGGCAAAACCTTCCGGAAGGTCGATGGCAAACCTTTTGGAAGGTTAATGAAAATATTTTTCCAGTAGACAAACCTTCCAAAAGGTTGATGAGAAACTTTTCGGAAGGTTAATGAAAAGGTTTGTTTAGACAAACCTTCTGGAAGGTCGATGAAAAACTTTCCGGAAGGTTTTCGAAAAATCTGAATTTTTAAGTCTCGAATAGCCAGCCTTCCTTTCACCATAAATACCTACGGACGTCCCATTTATCCCCATTTCAACATCTCTAACTCTAGAAAACCTTAGAGAGCAAGAAAGGAAGAGAAAACACAAGATCAAAGGGGATTTCCACCTCAAGAAGATTAAAACCCTAGTTTTTCAAGAACACCAAGGTAGGGGTTTCTTCCTACTCTCTTACATTGAGGCTATGGCTTATCTATATGTATTATTTTGACTTTAAAGCTTATATATATGCTATGAAATCTTTATTTCTTGGTATCCTTGCAAAGACCACCATGTTTTAAGCAAAGTAATGGTTGGGTAACCATTAAATCTCGTTTCTTGGCATAAAATCCTAATTTTCAAGATAAATGGATTTTCTCTTGATTCTTCCTTTGTTCTTGATTTTGAAAACCTAGTGCTTTGTGTTGAGAAATAAAATGATGTTGTGATGATCTCTTGTTTATTTTCTTAAATTGTTCTCTTGAATTACAAATTGTGAAATTTGGGGATTTTGGACTTGTGATATTGAGAAAATGTTTGTTATTGCATCTCTTGTATGGTTTTTGTGATGGACTTAAATTACATTTGAGTACTACTGTAGAGTGTTAGAAGTTAGTCTAACCCAGTAGGGGTGAGATGGTTTCCTAACATTTGTAGTAACTTGTTGTTTGTGAGAGCAACCACTATTGTTCATGTAAGTTTGAGGCTGAGGGATGATATACCTTTCCTGGGAAGGATTTGTCAATGCCGTGGGAGACGGTTTACGCCCTTCCTAACGTGGTTTGTGTGGTTATGATTGGGTGAATGAGGTAGAGTCGTTGTGTAGATTCATGGGAAGCAACCAACATACATGAGAATATAGGATGACACAATTGAATGATTATTGTAATTGTGTGGAATTGGTTTCCTACAAGAGCTTGTGGAGGTATGAGACTCTACAAGAACTTGTGGGAAATGGTTTATGGTTGAAAATAGTTTATGGTTGGGAAATTCATTTTACTGTTCATTTAAATTATTGCGATTGCGTACACTTGAGATCAAATAAATTGTCACTATTTTTATTTCAAGTTATATATGCTATTTTGAAAAGTGAGACTAAACTGTTTATATGTTTTCTAAACCTTGTTCGAGAAGTGGGAGAATGTTGTTACGGAGCTTAGTGCTCACCCCCTACAACTATATGTTTTTCAGATTGTGGTCTAGATGAGGAGCTCGGAGTCGAGGAGCTGATACATTGGGAAGCTCCACCAAACGGGCTTGTGGATCCCTAAGTGGATGTCTAGGGTTATACTCTCCTAGGTGCTAGACTAGAAAATTTCTTTTGAGATTATGTAAAGACTAATCTTTTGTTATTCCGCTGCAAGTGTAAATGTGATTCTTTTGGTATGTAATTATTATAGTCAAACATATTCTTTTGGGATATGATAGCCATGTGTGGGTATATTCTTTTGGGAATGATGTTGTAAAAATTACATTTGGTGAATGGAATTTCATTTGTCGAAGGATCATATTAGTTGCTTTCATAATATGAATGGTTTTAAATTGTAATGCCATCCAAAGGTGGTTTTTGGGGGCGTTATAAAATTTTAGTATTAGAGTTTAGGCTTTAGGTCTTACATGAGAGCTGTAGGTTATGGATTACCACTAGAGGGTTAGGACTAGGTTAAGTGAAATTGTTGATATAATTTATACACACGTCTTATGCTTTAGACTAAAGTGATATTTAGGATGTCTTATACATCAATGAAACTAAATTGTGAATTGATGTGGTGGATGGACGGTAGGCGTGGACGTGGACGAGGTCGTGGTGGCCAAGCAAACCCACCACCACCACCACCTCCCGATGCCATGAACGACATATACCAATGTTTAAGAGAGCTTACCATGTTGGTGCAGCACCAAAATGGGAATAACAACCACAACGGTGGGGTTCATCCACTAGCCCAAGTACTAGGCAACGGGGATAAAAATCAAAAGATGATTTTTCTCCGAGAGTTTCTAAGACAACACCCCACCTACTTTCCAAGGGAGCTCTAACCCCTTGGATGCGGATAAATGGATCCTTCGTATAAAGAAGATATGTGCGGCATGGGAGTTACTGAGAATTTTTGGGTCGGCTTGGTAACATATCTGTTAGAGGGGGAGGTACACCATTGGTGGGACTCAGTGAAGAGAAGGAGGAACACAAATGCTCTTACATGGGAGGAATTTGATCAAATCTTCCAAGACAAGTACTTTCCTGAATTGGTTCGAGACAAGATGAGTGTCGATTTTCTAGCTCTACAATAGGGTAGCATGACGATATCCGAGTGTAAGAGGAAGTTTGATGAGTTATCCCGCTATGCCACGGAGTTCATATCCACAAAGGCTAGGAGGGCCAAACGCTTTGAGTAGGGCTTGAGGCCTGCCATCCGGGAGAAGTTTATGGCTCACAAGATTCAGGAATATGGAGATCTTGTAGATAGAACGACACTGGTGGAGAGAGACACAGAGGATAATCAGAGGCGACAGAATGGTGCTAGCAATAGTGGAGGGCAAAGGGCGACACCATACCGTCGCCCAGACCAGGTGGCCGGACAGAGACTTCAGACAGCCTGAGGAGTTGGAGGCGTACTGGAGAGAGTATACACTGACCCACGTCAATGCTTCGTATGTGGAGGTGTCAAGTACTTAAAAAATAACTGCCCATTACTTCCCCCAAGAACCAATCAAGCAGCTGGACAAGTAAATGCAAACAAGCCACCACCACCGAAGCCACTACTACAGAGACCGTTAGCAGCTTAGGCCCTAGGCGGCGCCAATCAAGGGAGGGTGTTCGCCAATCAAGGCGGCGCCAATCAACCGAAGAATTAATCGTAGATTTGGTTGCATTAGACATAAAGGGGTATAACATAACATTTGGGATGAACTTGTTGTCTACCTTCCGTGCGGTAATGAATTGTTTTCGTAAACGAATTTTCTTTCAATTACCGGGAGGTGTAGTTTTCAGTTTCATGAATGATCAAAATTCTTTCCATCTATTTCCTACTACGGGCAGTTGATTCTTGAAAGCTAAGGCGGGTAACAACTTGAGTTTCTTGGCCAGCTTAATGGGTGATGATCATGATAAATCCAATCTGATGTGGTATTGATTGTGTCGAATATTTTGGTTGTCTTCCTAAATGAACTACCCGGGTTACCCCCACATAGAGAGATTGAGTTTACAATTGATCTATATCCAGAAACCAAGCCCATATCCATTACTCCATATCGGATGATACCTTTGGAGTTAAAGGATCTAAGGAAACAATTGGACTAACTTTTGGCTATTGGGTTTATCTGTTTAAGCACTTCACCTTGGGGAGCCCCGGTCCTTTTTGTGAAGAAACATGATGAAACACTTCAGTTATGCACGGACTACCGAAGGTTGAATTTGGTTACAGTAAAGAATAAATACCCATTGCCACGAATTGATGATTTGTTTGATCAGCTGAGGGGTTCTAAGTATTACTCCAAGATTGATCTTCGTACAGGGTACCATCAACTATGGATTAGGGAGGAAGATATTTCTAAGATAGCTTTTCGTACCCAGTATGGTCATTTCGAATATACGATGAAGTTGTTCAGATTGACTAATGCTCCTACAGCCTTCATGGATTTGATGCATAGGGTATTCTGGCCGTATTTAGATCAGTTTGTTATCGTGTTTATTGATGACATATTGATTTATTCACAGACCAAAGGGGAATATGAATGCCATCTCTCGATTGTGCTACAAACACTAAGAGAGCATAAGTTGTATGCGAAGAAGAGTAAATGCGAGTTTTGGATGAAGGAAGTGAAATTCCTTGGTCATGTTATGTCTGAACAAGGAGTATCTGTTGACCCCGCCAAGATTGAAGTAGTGATGAAGTGGGAACCACTGAAGAATGTGACCAAAGTACGTAGTTTCCTGGATTTAGCAGGCTACTATTGGAGGTTTGTAGAAGGGTTCTCAAAGCTTGCAATGCCGATGACTCGCCTTACGAAGAAGGGAGAAAAATTTTTGTGGACTCAAGCGTGTGAACTACCTTTTCACACCTTGAAGGAAAGATTGACGACAACTCCTGTCCTCATTATCTTGAACAGTGGGGAAGGATACGATGTTTACACCGATGCTTCGCTACAAGGCTTGGGATGTGTGCTAATACAAGGAGGTAAGGTAGTTACTTATGGGTCGAGGCAACTCAAGATTCATGAGCAGAACTATCCCACTCACGACTTGGAGCTTGCCACTGTGGTTTTTGCTCTTAAGTTGTGGAGGTGTTACTTATATGGGGAAAAGTTTCAAGTATTTTCTGATCATAAGAGACTCAAGTATGTATTTACACAAAAAGACTTGAATCTTCGACAAAGAAGATGGGTTGAGTATCCAAAAGATTATGATTTCACACTCAACTACCATCCGAGGAAGGCTAATATGGTTGCCAATGCACTTAGCATAAAGTCTCGAGGTGAAATCAATATTCTTACAGCTAAAAGGTGGAAGATGATTGAGGCCTTGGACGATTTTGATCTATGGGTGGATAGGCAGGAGAATTGTCCATGCCTATTTAACCTTGGAGCCCAACCTACACTCCAACGTAGGGTTGTGGAGTTAGAATAATTGGATCCTGACTTAGAGTCAATTCGAACTAAATTGGAAAATGGGGAAATAGTGGAAGGTTGGTCTTTGAGAAATGGAGAACTAAGATGTGGGGAGAAGCTTTGCATCCTCGATGATTATTCCCTAAAGGAGGAGACACTAGGAGAGTGTCATCGCTCTAAGTTTACCATCCACCTCAGTGGCACAAAAATGTATAGGGACATGAAGCGTCAATTTTGGTGGAAAGGAATGAAGAAGGATGTGACAAGGTTCATAGCCCGGTGTGCGGTGTGCCAACAAGTGAAGATTGAACATCAAAAGCCCGAAGGATTACTTCAGTCCTTACCTATTTCAGAGTGGAAGTGGGATCACATCATCATGGACTTCATGTCGGGTTTACCACGGACGTCGCGAGGGCATAATGTAGTATGGGTCATTGTGGAAAGACTCACCAAATCTTCTCATTTTGTAGGAATGAAGACCACATATACTTTAGAAACCTTGAGGAAGCTCTATATTCGTGAGATTGTGCAATTACATGGAGTTCTGCTCTCGATTGTTTCAGATTGCGATTCTCGATTTTTGGCGCAATTTTGGAAAAGTCTACAACGAGCGATGGGAACAAAATTATACTTCAGCACAGTTTTTCATCCCCAAATGGATGGTCAATCTGAGAGGGTGATACAAACTTTGGAGGACATGTTACGAGCTTGCGTGTTAGACTTCAAAGGTAATTGGAGTGATCATTTGCCGTTGGTGAAATTTGCGTATAACAACAGCTATCAGGTAAGTAGTGGCATGACACCATATGAGACATTGTCTGGAAGACCATGTAGGTCCCCAACTTGTTGGTAGGAGGCTGGTGAGAGTAGCTTGTTTGGGCCAAAGATTGTTCGGGAGACTACGGAGAAAATCAAACTTATCCGGGAAAAACTACGCACGGCTCAAAGTAGACAGAAAAGCTATGCAAATAGAAGATGAAGACCCTTGTAATTCCAAGAGGGGGACTATGTGTTTCTCAAGGTGTCACCCATGAAAGGAGTGTTTAGATTCAGCAAGAAGGGAAAATTAGCACCAAGATACATCGGACCCCTCGAAGTGATCAAGGTGGTAGGAAAAGTGGCGTATCAACTTCGGTTGCCAGCTTAGTTGTCAGGGGTACATGACGTGTTCCATGTGTCAATGTTGAGGAAATGTCAATCGGGTACAACATAGGTTGTGGATTTGGAAGTTATTGAAGTTCAAGATGGAGCAACATATGAAGAACAATCGGTGAAGATTCTCAACACCAAGGAGAAGGTGCTACGCAACAAAGTCATCCAACTGGTGAAGGTCTTGTGGAAACATCACAGAATGGAGGAAGCTACTTGGGAACCCGAGCTGGAGATTCAAGAGAAGTTCCCTTATCTATTCGCTACTTGAGGTGAGTTTCGAGGACAAAACTTTCTTTAAGGGGGGTGGATTGTAAACCCCACACTTTTATCTTGATATATGTATGTAAGTTTATAGCAAGTAATGATTTCTTTTGAAATGTTAATATGGAGAAATTTGAGTAAATAGTAGTTAAAACTTAGTTTTAGCTTGTAAATATATGAAATCGTTGTACCAACTAGGTTTGATGTACAAAAGTATGTTGTAAAAGTTTGGGTTGGAATTGGAAGGGTTTGGAATGGATTGGAAATGAAGAAGGAAGGATTTGTAGAAAAACAGGCAAAACCTTTCAGAAGGTTAAGGTAAATGCTAATCCAGTGGGCAAAACTTTCCGGAAGGTCGATAAAAAACCTTCTGGAAGGTTAAAGTAATGTTCTTTTGGAAGGATAATGGAAAAACTTATCCAGTAGGCAAAACCTTCCGAAAGGTCGATGAGAAACCTTTCGAAAGGTTAATGAAAATGTTTGTCCAATAGACAAACCTTTCGGAAGGTCGATGAGAAAATTTTCGGAAGGTTAATGAAAAGGTTTGTCTAATAGACAAACCTTCTCGAAGGTCGATGAGAAACCTTCCGGAAAGTTAATGAAAAGGTTTGTCTAATAGAGAAACCTTCCGGAAGGTCGATGAGAAACCTTCCGGAAGGTTAATGAAAAGGTTTGTCTAATAGACAAATCTCCCGGAAGGTCGATGAGAAACCTTCCAGAAGGTTAATGAAAAGGTTTGTCTAATAGACAAACCTTCTGGAAGGTCGATGAAAAATCTAAATTTTTAAGTCGCGAACAGCCGGCCTTCCTTTCACTATAAATACCTAGGGACGTCCCATTTAGCCCCATTTCAACATCTCTAACCCTAGAAAACCTTAGAGAGGAAGAAAGGAAGAGAAAACACAAGATCAAAGGAGATTTCCACTTCAAGAAGATCAAAATCCTAGTTTTTCAAAAACACCAAGGTAGGGGTTTCTTCCTACTCTCTTACATTGAGGCTAGGGCTTATCTATATTTATTCTTTTGACTTTAAATCTTATATATATGCTATGAAATCTTTATTTATTGGTATCCTTGCAAAGACCACCATGTTTTAAGCAATGTAATGGTTGGGTAACCATTAAACTTCTTTTCTTGGCATAAAACTCTAGTTTTCAAGATAAATGGATTTTTTTCTTGATTCTTCCTTTGTTCTTGAATTTGAAAACCTAGTGATTTTTGTTGAGAAATAAAATGATGTTGTGATGATCTCTTGTTTATTTTCTTAAATTATTTTCTTGTATTACAAATTGTGAAATTTGGAGATTTTGGACTTACTTGTGATATTGTGAAAATGTTTGTTATTGCATCTATTGTATGGTTGTTGTGATGGAATTGAATTACATTCGAGCACTGCCGTAGAGTGTTAGAGGTTAGTCTATCCCAGTAGGGGTGAGATGGTTTCCTAACACTTGTAGTGGCTTGTTATTTGTGAGAGCAACCACTATTGTTCACGTAAGTTTGAGGCTGAGGGATGGTATACCTTTCCTGGGAAGGATTTGTTAATGCTATGGGAGACGGTATACGCCCTTCCTTAAGCAGTTTGTGTGGTTATGATTGGGTGAACAAGGTAGAGTGGTTGTGTAGATTCATGGGAAGCAACCAACATACATGAGAATATAGGATGACACAATTGAATGATTATTGTTATTGTGTGGAATTGGTTTCCTACAAGAGCTTGTGGAGGTATGAGACTCTACAAGAACTTGTGGAAAACGAGTTATGGTTGAGAAATTCATTTTATTGTTCATTTAAATTATTGCGATTGCGTACACTTGAGATCAAATAAATTGTCACTGTTTTTATTTCAAGTTATATATGCTATTTTGAAAAGTGAGATCGAACTGTTTATATGTTTTCTAAACCTTATTCAAGAATTGGGAGAATGTTGTTACGGAGCTTAGTGCTCACCTCCTATAACTATATATTTTTTAGATTGTGGTCTAGAGGAGGAGCTCGGAGTCAAGGAGCCGATACATTGGGAAGCTCCACCAGACGGGCTGGTGGATCCCGAGGTGGATGTCTAGGGTTATACTCTCCTAGGTGCTAGACTTGAATTTTTTTTTTAGATTATGTGAAGACTAATCTTTTGTTATTTTGCTGCAAGTGTAAATGTTATTCTTTTGGTATGTAATTATCATAGTCAAACATATTCTTTTGGGATATGATAGCCATGTGTGGTTATATTCTTTTGGGAATGATGTTGTAAATATTACATTTGGTGAATGAAATTTCATTTGTTGATGGATCATATTAGTTGCTCTCATGATATGAATGGTTTTAAATTGTAATGCCATTCAAGGTGGTTTTTGGGGCGTTACAGATTACCTCTACATAGGGATGTAGACTTTAGCATTGAGTTGTATCCTAGTATATCACCTATTTCTATGACTCCACATACGATGGTACCAGCAGTGTTATAAGAACTCAAGGTCCAATTGCAAGAATTGTTAGATAAGGGTTTTATTAGACTGAGCACTTCACTTTGGGGCATTCTGGTGTTGTTTGTCAAGAAGAAGGACAAAACCCTTCGGTTGTGTATAGATTATCGACAGTTGAACTAGGTCACTATCAAGAATAGGTACCCTTTGCCAAGGATCGATGACCTGTTTGATCAGCTAAGGGGAGCGTGGGTTTACTTCAAGATAGATCTTCACACCGGTTACCATCAGTTGAGGATTAGGGAGGCATCTCGAGTACAGGCATCTCACCGTTTCTCACCATAAGACGACGTTTAGAATGCGGTACAGGCATCTCGAGTTCACCGTGATGCCTTTTGGATTGATGAATGCCCCGACGGCATTCATGAATCTCATGCATAGGGTGTTCTAACCCTATTTAGGTCGGTTCGTCATGGTGTTTGTTGATGACATCCTAATCTACTCTAAGTCTGAAAATGAGCATCAGGGTCACTTGAGGATTGTTTTCTAGACCTTGAAGGACCACCAGTTGTACGCCAAGTTCAGCAAGTGTGAGTTTTGGCTTACGGAGGTAAAGTTTTTGGGACGCGTGGTGTCGGCTTCGGGTGTATCCGTGGATCCGGAGAAGGTTGAGGTAGTCATGGGTTAGGAGAGGCCAAAGTCAGTCTTTGAGATATGCAGTTTCTTGGGATTGACAGGGTATTACAAGATTGAGGACTTCTCCCGACTAGCTGCACCTGTGACGAGATTGACCTAGAGGGGGTCAAGTTTGAATGGAATGATTCGTGTGAGAAAACATTCTAAGAGTTAAAAAGGAGGCTTACTTTAGCTCTTATTTTGATTGTCCCGGAGAGGGGATGGATGTATATAGTGTATTGTGATGCCTCTAAAGACGGCTGGGTTGTGTTTTGATGCAGTCCGGGAGGGTGGTGGCTTATGATTCTCGACAGTTAAAGAACCACGAGCAGAATTATCCTACACACGACATGGAGTTGGTGGCCATGGTCTTTGCCTTGAAGGCTTGACGTCACTATTTATATGGTGAGAAGTTCGAGGTGTTTTTACACCATAAAAGTCTGAAGTACATTTTTACATAGTGGGACCTCAACATGAGCCAACGCAGGTGGATGGAGTACTTGGAGGACTATGACCTCACCTTGCATTACCATCCTGGAAAGGCAAACGTGTTAGCTGATGCACTCAGTCGAAAGTCACGGGGAGTTGTGGCTAGTGTGTTTTCCCGAGAATGGCGGATGTTTGAAACTGTGGGACGATTTGGATTGCATTATTAGAGTCAGGCACAGGGTGTTTTAGGGAGCTTGGTGGCTACGCCCTCCCTACTGAACAGGGTGATCGAGTCCTAAGGATAGGACCCAGAGTTATTATCCATCAGGGACCGAATGCAGGCTGGTACCAGTGACGAAGGCTAGGCCATTCACTTAGATGGCAGTCTTCAGTATAGGGGAAGGGTTGTGGTTCCCTAGTTAGCGGATCTGAGAGAGGAGATCCTTAGGGAGTTCCATTGCTCCCGATTTGCTATGCATCTAGGTGGCACAAAGATGTACCATGATCTTCGTCGTCAATACTATTGGAGATGGATGAAGAGACACATTGGGAATTTTGTTAGCCGATGTCTCACATGTCAGCAAGTGAAGGCTAAACACCAGAGACCAATATGGTTACTCCAACTCTTGGAGGTAGTTGAGTGGAAGTGGGAGCATATCACGATGGATTTTGTAATCCACTTGCTACGGACATTGCGGGGACATGACGCAGTATGCGTGATAGTGGATCGGCTTACTAAGTCGGCACACTTTTTGGTCTTGCAGATGACCTTCACACTAAAAGAATTCTGTAGATTATACATACGGGAGATTATCCGGTTGCATGGGGTGCTCGTATCTATAGTTTCAGATTTGGATCCCAGGTTTACGACACACTTTTGGGAGAGTTTGCAATGGGCTATGGGGACACAGTTGATGATGATCACAACTTTTCATCCCCAGAAGGACGGTCAGTCAAAGAGGACCATCCAGATATTAGAGGACATGCTACGGGCATTTGTCCTTGATCTCAAGGGTAGCTGGGAAAAGCATTTGCCCTTAGTGGAGTTCACCTACAACAATAGCTATCAGGCGAGCATTCAGATGGCACCTTATGAGGCACTATATGGGAGGCCTTGTCGTTCTCCGGTTTGTTGGACGGAGGTAAGAGAGACCCTCTATGGGTAAAGATATGATCAGAGACACCTCAAAGAAGGTGGACTTGATACGAAATCATCTTCTCACGGCTCAGAGCCGGCAGAAGAGCTACACTGACAGACAGTTGCGACCTCTCGAGTTTGAGGTGGGAGATCACGTCTTCTTGAAGGTGATGCCTAAGAGAGGAGTGGTCATATTTGAAAAATAGAGAAAGCTGTTACTGAGGTTTATCGGGCCCTTCGAGGTACTCGAGAGGGTGGGTACAGTGGCTTATAGATTGACATTATCGCCAAATCTATCGGGTGTTCACGCGGTGTTTCATGTCTCTATGCTTCAAAAATATACTCTAGATTCGACATATGTAGTGAATTGAGGTGAGTTGGTTGTTGATGCAGATGAGACCTTTGAGGAGGGACCGGTGCGCATCATGGATAGCCAGGAGCAGATTTTGGGGGGAAGACCGTGAGACTAATGAAGGTGTTGTGGCAGAACCGAGGCATGGAGTAGGTGACATGAGAGTGTGAGGACACCATACGTACCAATTATCTGTTCCTGTTTGAGGATGGAGGTACATTTCTGTAATTTTAAGTATATTATTATTGTTTCATATGCATATGGTTAAGTGTGTATGTGTGTGTGAATTTTGGGGTCAAAATTCTTTTCAGAGGAGACGAATGTAAAACTCGGGTAAATTTAAACTTTTTACAAAAGGGGACAAAACGGTAATTTATTGCTACGGTACGGGTTAAAAACCTGAATTTTTCTAGATCTCGGATGACGAAACGGACCTCACTGTTGGATTTGTCTCTCAAAATCTAGTTATCCCTTCAATTTTCGTCGAATTCCGAGATAGTCGAATTTTTCGCATTTTATGAGGCGGTCGAGTCTCAGGTGACCCAGAAATGGAATTTTTAATAAATTTTGAAATTTAAAAATTAATTTAGGGAAAATTAAAATAAAAATATTTTGAATTTGAACCAGGACGAAATTAAATTATTTCGGGACGAAAATGGACCCAGGAAAAAGAAGAAGTGTGGCGCGTTGTGGGGCAAGTGCTTGGGAGTATAAAAAGGGGAGAAATATTAGAATTCTCCCCATTTTTCTTCAGCCGGTTTAACATGTGAGAGAGGAAGAGAGGGAAAAAGGGAAGATCTCTGCCTTCTCTCTACGATCTATGGAGCTTGGGTGCTCAAATCAACTAGAGCCAAGAGGAAAAGTTGTTCCTCTCGTCGAGGGCTACGCGACTATACCAAAAAGCGCGGATTTTATCGAAGATCAAGGAACGGAATTTTTGGAAGCTAGGAATTCTAGCTCGGTTTTTGGGTCTTGGAGTTTATTCACGACATTTTACGCTTCAAGAAGTAGGGTTCCTTCCTACTTTGGTTTATTTTACAACCTAGGTGTTAAATGAAATGGGTATTGGAAAGGGGTAGAATAAATCCTATCCTAATGGGCATGTAGAATTTACTCAAAGTAATTTCTTAAAAAATGTGAAAATTGATATAATGTTAATATATGTGTTATGATATGTTAGAATTATGATGAATTGTGAAATTATAAGCTTTTTGATATAATTGGCAATAGAATGGTGGAAATTGCTCATTGACATTCGTTGAATATGGAGCATGATGTTGGCATTACATTCGTGAGCATTAAATATGAGTGTGGGTGTGTGTGTGCATGGTTTATCAAACACCACATAGGTGGATGATGGGAGGGCTCAAGAAAGTTGGATCGAAGATCTGACTGAGTGGCACGATTGCATGAAATAAACTTGTATCGGGTATAGCAAGAAGAGCTAGAATCTCCCTCAAGCGCAAGACTCGGCTACTGGTTTTATACATTTTCGACGGTGCAAGTCCAAAAAAGTGTATCGGTGTGTGGAACCGACAATGAGACACCAAAAGTCCGCTACCCAACAAGACACATGGTTTCGTTTTATAAAGAAAATTATCATTGATGTGTAACATAAATGACGGATTTATTTCACATTGGAATAGCATTGTGTTGTGGGAGCTGAAGAGGGCTCGGGGTTAAAGGGCGAGAGTGAGGCTCATATCATTCATGACATGACATTGTTAAAATTCCAATATTGAATATTATGTTTTTGTTGGGGACTGTTGCTTGATAAATGTTGCATGGACATTCATGTGCACATAGGTTGGGGGAGTAGCCTCTGTAGAAAATACTCTACTGAGAGTGGTTTACCCTTTAAGGGAAAAACATTTTAGGTGGGAATGGTACGTTGGCAGAAGGCACACACTCGGGGCCTCAAGTATGAAGAAAGTCGAAATGTGGCTTTATTTGAGTTTTTGTACAAGTATTATGAAAGCTTAGTTTTGATATGTAAATTTAAGGAAATGAATGTAATAGAATGTCTATGGACCTTGTATTAGATGAAAATCTTCATTATAGAAGTGTAACGCCCCCAAAACCACCTTGGACGGCATCATAATCTAAACCATTCATAGCATGAGAGCAACTAAATAAACCCATCATTAAAGAACATTTCACTCATCAAATATAACATTTACAATATCATCCCAAAAGAATAAGCCAACTATTGCCATCCTATCCAAAAGAATATGCCAGGCTATGACAATTGCATCCCAAAAAAATCAAATTTAACTTGCACTGGAATTACAAAAGGATTGACTTTACATAGTCTCAAAATAAATTCCCTAGTCTAGAACAAAAGAGAATATAACTCAGACGTCCACCTCGGGATCCACATTCTCCTCTATAGAAGCTTCCCAATGTGCTTCTTCATCTACTCCTAGCTCCTCCTCTAACATATAATCTGAAAAATATATTGTTTGTAGGAGGTGAGCACTAAGATCTGTAGCAACATTCTCCAAAACTCATACAAGGTTTAGAAAACATGCAAAATAGTTGGTCTTATTTTACAAATATCATAGACATAGTTTTGGAGAGAATACAAGGACAATTTGATCTCATGTTTACACAATAGCAATACATTAAATGAAAGGAATAAACAAGTGAAGAAGTCAATTTAATCATGCAATAGCATCATCTCCTAATCTCATGTATGTTGGTTGCTTCTCATGAATCTACACCCCGATTTTACCTTGTTCACCCACCACAGTCACACAATCCCAAACATTTTAGGAAGGGCGTATACCATCTCTCACGACATTGACGAATCCTTCCCAGGATAGGTATACCAACCCTCAGCCTCGAACTTACGTGAACAATAGTGGTTGTTCTCACAAACAATAATCCACTACAAGTGTTAGGCAACCATCTCACCCCCACTGGGATAGACTAACCTCTAACACTCTACGACAGTGCTCGAATGTAATTCAAGTCCATCACAACAACCATACAAGGGATGCAATAACAATCGTTTTCTCAAATCATAAGTAAATCCAAAATTCTCAAATTTCACAACTTGCATTAAAAGAGCACAATTTAAGAAAATAAGCAATATATCATCACAAATATCATTTGTTGTTTAATACAAAGCACTAGAGTTTTGAAATCAAGAGCCACTGAACATTAAGAAGAAAAATCTATTTTTCTCAAAAAACTAGGGTTTTCATGGCTATCAAACCATAAATACCTTCAAAAAATGGTGATACTTGTAGGAACTTTAAGAAAAAAGTATTTCATAGTATATATCTAAGATTTAGAAGCAAAACATATATATATATATAGACCCTAGCCTCAATGGACAAGATTGTAAGAAACCCCTACCTTGATGTTCTTGAAGAAATCTAGGACTTTAATTCAATCCAAAGTGCAAAGCCCCTTTGATCTTGTGTTTTTTCCTCTCTTTCTTCCTCTCTAAGGTTTTCTAGGGTTAGAAGTGTTGAAATGGGGCTAAATGGGACGTCTTTATGTATTTATAGTGGAAGGAGAGCCCATTGTTCGCGACTTAAAAATTTATGGAATCTGTCAGGCTTATCGGTACGCGTACCGGTATGGTATGGTTACTGGACTGCACTGTACTGGTACGGTCTGGCTACTGGTCTTTGGCGTAACGGTACGCTTTTGCTGAATCTGCCTGTTTCCTCTATTTTTCATTTCTAATCCATTTCTAATCCTTCCAAGGCCATCCCAAACTTATACAACATATCTTTGCACATCAAACATGGTTGGTACAACTTCTATTACAAACGATTTCATATATTTATCCGGGTTTCCACAATATCATTATTTCTACGGTTATAACCCATATGATTCATTCCTACGCCATTACATATATTAAAATTTCTACATAATTTATTATGATATTACTATAAACATGTGGGGGTTTACAATCCACCTCCCTTAAAGAAAGTTTCATGCTCGAAATTTACCTCAAGTAGTGAATAAATGAGGGTACTTCTCTCGCATCTCCAACTCCAGTTCCCAAGTAGCTTCTTCCACCCCATGATGTTGCCACAAGACCTTCACCAGTTGGATGACTTTATTGCGAAACACTTTCTCCTTGGTATCAAGAATCTCCAACGGTTGTTCTTCATATGTTGCTCTATCTTGAACTTCAATATCTTCCAAATCTACGACATGCATGGTATCCGATTGACACTTTCTTAACATCGAAACATGGAACACATCATGCACTCCTGACAGCTGAGCTAGTAACCATAGTTGATACGCCACTTTGCCCACTGTTTTGATCACATCGAATGGTCCGATATACCTTGGAGCTAACTTTCCCTTCTTGCCAAATCTCAACACTCCCTTTTTGGGTGACACCTTGTGGTATACGTAGTCCCCCTCTTGGAATTCCAATAGTCTTTGTCTTCGATCCGCATAACTTTTTTGTCTACTTTGTGCCGTGCGTAGTCTCTCCTGGATGAGTTGAATTTTCTCCGTAGTCTCCCGAACAATATCTGACCCAAATAAACTACTCTCTCCAGCTTCTAGCCAACAAGTCGGTGACCTACATGGTCTCCCATACAATGCTTCATAAGGTGCCATGCCAATACTAGACTGAAAACTATTATTTTACGCGAACTCCACCAACGGCAAATGATCGCTCCAACCTCCTTTGAAGTCCAGCACACAAGCATGCAACATGTCTTCCAAAATCTGTATCACCCTCTCAGATTGGCCATCCATTTGGGGATGAAATGCGGTGCTAAATTGTAACTCTGTCCCCATAGCTCGTTGTAGACTTTGCCAAAATTGTGCCACAAATTAAGAATCACGATCCGACTCGATAGAGAACAGAACTCCATGTAGCCTAACGATCTCAAGAATATACAACTTGCTCAAGGTCTCCAAAGTATTTGTGGTCTTCATACTCAAGAAATGAGTGGACTTGGTAAGTCTATCTACAATGACCCATATGACATTATGACCTCGCGAAGTCCGTAGAAAACCCGACACAAAGTCTATGGTGATGTGATCCCATTTCCACTCTGGAATAGGCAACGACTGTAGTAATCCTCTGGGCTTTTGATGCTTAATCTTCACCTGCTGACACACCGCACACTTTGCAACGTACTTGGCCACATCTTGTTCCATCCCTTTCCACCAATATTTATGCTTCATGTCTCTATACATCTTGGTGCTACCCGGATGTATGAAAAATTTTGAACGATGACACTCCCTCAACACTTCTTCCCTGACTTGCTCATTGTTTGGTACATATAGTCTTCCACGAAATTGTAACTCTTCATTATGTATAAACCAATTCTACATAATCTCATTCCTCTCCAATCTACCCCTAAAAGCCTCCAAGTCAGTATCTACTTGTTGCAATTCCACGATCTTTTGTCAGAGGATTGGTTGAGCTACAAGATTAAACAAGCATGGTTGATCTCCCTGTCTATCCACTAACAGATCAAATTCCTCCAAAGCATCAATCATCTTCCACCAATGAACAACAAGAACATTTAGTTCTCCCTGAGACTTTCTGCTAAATGCATCTGCGACTACATTAGCTTTCCCCGGATGGTAGTTGAGTGTGAAATCATAATCTTCTAGATACTCAATCCATCTTCTTTGCCAAAGATTCAAGTCTTTCTATGTGAAGATATACTTGAGGCTCTTATGATCTAAAAACACTTGGAACCTTTCTCCATAAAGGTAACACCTCCATAACTTAAGAGCAAAAACCACAGTGGCAAGCTCTAAGTCGTGAGTGGGATAGTTTTGCTCATGAATCTTGAGTTGTCTCGAGCCATGAGCAACTACCTTACCTCCTTGCATTAGCACACACCCCAAGCCTCGTAATGAAGCATCGGTGTAAACATCGTATCCTTCCACACTCTTCAGAATAATTAGGATAGGAGCTGTTTTCAACTTCTCCTTCAAGGTGCGAAAGGCTAGTTCACACGCTTGAGTTCACACAAATTTTCTCCTTTCTTCGTAAGGCGAGTCATCGACATTACAAGCTTTGAGAACCCTTCCACAAATCTCTGGTAGTAGTCTGCTAATCCCAGAAAACTACGTATTTCGATCACATTCCTTGGTGATTCCCACTTCATCACTGCTTTAATCTTGGTGGGGTCAACAGCTACACCCTATTCTGGTATCACATGGCCAAGGAACTTCACTTCCTTCATCCAGAACTCGCATTTACTCATCTTAGTATATAACTTATGCTCTCTCAAGGTTTAAAGCACTACTGCGAGATGATGTTCATGTTCCTCTTGTGTCCGTGAATAGATTAATATGTCATCAATAAACACAATGACAAATTGATCTAGATACGGTCGAAATACCCTTTGTATCAAGTCCATAAAAGCTGCTAGAGCATTAGTCAATCCGAATGGCAACACCATATATTCGAAATGACCATATCGGGTATGAAAAGATGTCTTAGGAATATCCTCCTCCTTGATCTGCAGTTGATGGTACCCCATGCAAAGATCAATCTTGGAGTAATACTTGGAACCCCTCAGCTGATCGAATAAATCATCAATCCTTGGCAATGGATATTTATTATTTACTGTCACTTGATTCAACCTTCGATAATCCATGTATAACCGAAGTGTTTCGTCATACTTCTTCACAAAGAGGACCTAGGCTCCCCAAGGTGAAGTGCTTAAGCGGATAAACCCAATGGTCAAGAGATGGTCCAACTTCTTCCTTAGCTCCTTTAACTCCAATGGTGCCATCTGATAAGGAGCAATGGATATGGGTTTGGTTCTTGGATATAGATTGATTGTAAACTCAATCTCTCTCTATGGGGGTAGCCCTGGTAGTTCATCTGGAAAGAAATCCAAAAATCTGACACAATCAATACCATGTCGGATTGGAATTTATCATGATCGTCACCTATTAGGTTGGCCAAGAAACTCAAATTCCCCACTTTAGTTTTCAAGAATCTACTACCTGTAGTAGGAAATGGATGAGAAAAATTTTGATCATTCATGAAACTGAAAACTACCCTTT
>CAUOFW020006917.1:0-22604 GCA_963454935.2 Ilex paraguariensis
TAGCCATGTGTGTTGGCTTTAAGTCCTTAGTCTTTAACATATCTAGCTCCCTAGTGAGCATTTCAACCTTAGCCTTTAGGTTATCCTCTTCCCTGAGATGGTAAATTCCACCACCATTTGGGTTTCCTGCAGTTCATGACCTATCTATGCTTTCAGTAGCACTAGGTCCAGTCCAACTGTGAGCTTTTTCAGCAAGCTCATTGAGGTATTCTATGGCCTCATTAGGATCTTTTTGTAAGAACTCACCATTACACATCATCTCCACAAATTGGCGCTCTCTAGGTGTAAGTCCCTCATAAAAATAGCTCACTAAGCACCAATTCTCATACCCATGGTGAGGACACACACTCAACAACTCCTTAAATCTCTCCCAAGACTGATATAAGGTCTCACTATCCTTTTTTTGCAAAGGTGGAGATTTGTCTTTTTAAAGTGTTGGTCTTATGTTAAGGAAAATATTTATTAAAGAAGTCCTGAGTCATCTCACTCCATGACCCAATAGATCATGGTCTCAGTGAATATGGTCAACTCTTAGCTCTATCCTTCAAAGAAGAAGGAAAGAACTTAAGTTTCACAACATCATCAAGTGCAATTTGATTATGAAAAGTCGCAACTACTTCCTCAAACTCCCTAATGTGCACATATGGATTTTCATTTTCCAAGCCATGAAAATCCCTATTTTAAAATTCAGTTGGCGAGTATTAGCTGGAAACATGATGCATGATGGTGTGGCTGTGCGTGTAGGGTGGAGGTAATCATGAAGAGTTCTAATGGATTGATTTTCGTGTTCACCCATTTTTTCGGGACTTGATGGATTTTCAAATAAAGGATTTATAAAATCTGATTCTAATTCTACCAAAGGCCTACTAGCAAATCTACCTAAGGTGTTCCTATATCTGTGCATGCGAGGCAATGGAATACTAAAAGAAAAAAAATACTATAAAAAGAAAGAATAATAATAATAATAATGCAGCAAGCTAAAAGAAGGAACGAAGTTACCGCTTTTGCAGACTGTTGAAAAGAAAAACTATCTACCAATTCTTCTACCGTCTCTTCGACAACGGTGCCAAATTTTGGCTACGCCCAAAGAATAACACTGTAATTGTAGCACAGCTTTGGGGTGTCAATTCCAAAGAGAGACAAATTAAAAGAATAATATAATGAACAAAGAAACTAAAGAAGAATATTAAATGACTACTAGATAATAAAGATTAATTTTAAATGCAAATTAAAGTGAAACAAGTGACTAACGGAAAAAGTATTCAAATCTGACAATCAGTAAAGCGTCAGGAATCCCTTACACAAATCTAGTATTTTAATTATTCCTAATTCATTGAATAACTCAATTGAGAATTTAATTCCCAAAATTCTCAACTGGAAGATATAGATTTATAAACCAAGATTAAACCCAATATAACCCTTTGAAAAATCATTCACCACTTTTAAAATACGTAAATTATTATCACTATTGAGAAAATTCAACGACGACAATATACTCAAGAAAGCAATGTTGTAGCAAAGAATTAAATCAATATAGATAAATAATTGGTCCAAACATAATCAAAGAATTAATTCATTCAATAGAAAAAGCATGACTGAATCCATAAATAGAATAAATTCTATGATTATTTGTAGAAGAAAATATCAACAATAAATTGAGAATGATAAAAGAAAAGAGTTTTAGTAATTAAAAATCAACTGCATAAATTAAAATTAAATAAAATATCATCTACTATGCAAGTTTATCCCTAGCCTTACTTGAGAAATTAGTTACCCATAAATATGATGGACAACAAAAATCCCCCAAAGAAATTAAACAAACTGGAAGCCATCGGAATTATTTATACTCCTAATCCGCGTCCATCTTCTTCTGCCCAGCCGCCTCCTCTTTTCTTTTTCTTTTCTTCTCCAGCAGCCACACACCAGAGAAAAGCCCTTAAAAGGCCAGTTGCCTCACACCAGAGAAAAAGAATAGGTTTTAAAGTCAAACTCCTTTTAAAAATTACATTTCCTTCCTTTCTTTTTCTAGCCCTTTTCACTTTAGTCTCTCTTTATTCCAGCTTCTCTGTTTCAGCCCCTAAAGCCCAACTTTTGTGTAATTTGAAGAAGATAAAGTCTAATAAAAATTATAAGTGCCGGGCCCACGTGACAGCAACATCAATTTCAGTCTTTTTATTCCATGGACTGCCATAAAAAAAAACAAATATAAAAGCCCAATAATAAAGTCCCAAAAAATATTAAACGTAAAGCCCAATTGTAAATTATTTCTCACTAACCAATAATGCAATATTTAAGATTTAAAATGTTATAAAATCATGCTCAATTATATCTCAGTGTGAATAGATATTAAATTCAATAATATAAATTATATCTAATTATTTATATTCATATTTCAGCAATTTAATCCAATAATAGGATATTTAAAATGCACTTTCGCGCACTTATCAAATGTCTAGCACTCAATCCATCAATTCAACCTTTGTTTGCATAGGCAGTCTTGTCAGTTTAGTTTGGTTGATCACGCTTCTTCCTTTCCTCTTGCCTATCCTCTTGATTTCGTCAAGCACTATTTGTATCTTCAAAATTCATATAAGTCTATGCTTTGGAGAGCAACTCGGTCATACTCAAAGGTGGATTCTTTGACAAGGAAACAGGTATATGGGAGGGCTATAATCTGCCCATGAAAGCTGTGTTCACCACCATATCATCTATGTTTTCAATCTAGAGAGACTCGGCAGTGAATCGGTTGACAAAACTTCTTAATTACTCATTTCTATCATGCTTCACATTGAGCAGGTAAGTGAGAGCCTTTCCAATGTGCTCTCCCTCCTATGAAATGGGAGATGAAAGAGGTGTTAAGTTCTACAAACAAATTGATCGAACTGGGATTCAATTCATTTGACTAATATTGAGATGTTCCCTTAAGTGTGGTAGTAGAGACCTGACACATGATCTAGTTAGGAATATTATGGAGCATTATGAGGGGCTTAATAGTCTAAAGATGATCTAGTGGATCCCTTAACCCGACAAACCTCTCTATGATGGGAATTTTAAACTTCAATAGAAGAAAATAGTTGAAACATCTAGGGTGAAGGGGAAATCAAAGTGTTGCACCAATGTTTCCCATACTTTGGGGGCTCAATCCCAGACAATGTTGATAACGTTTCCCAATTTGTAATTGATTTCTTAGAACTTCCATTCCTACATATCATCATTCACCTTCGGGAAGACCATTTCATTTTGACTTTGCCCCTTGCTCTCCTAGTTCTCACCATGTTGTTCTTGAATTTGAGACAGGTCTCTGTCTGGTAATTGTCATGTGGTGAGTACTTGTAAAATCTGCTAATTTTGCTAAACCAAGTCCTTTGTCATTTCTTCTAGTTTCCTCACCCTTCTAGTTTTCCTAACTGGCAGGACTGGATTCTATCGGCCTTTGGATGTCAGCTTGGATGATCCTCTTGGCAGTTTGCTCTCTAGTTGGAACCTTTGACCTAGTTATGACTAATGATTTTAGAAAACTTAGCATTTTCCATAAACAATTCCAATTGTTGATGCTAGAAAATGTTCATTGATCGGCCAAAGAGAACACTTGAAAGGAAAGTCAAAGATCAAAGGGGCCGTCGATGTTTAAGTCAGAAATAAAACGAGTAATTGAATATTAGGTTGGAGTTGAGATTGCTTACCTTTTGGCATCACACTTCCCTCTTTTTATAGTCAAATTGTTATCGTTGGGAGATATTTATTTCTTAGTTTGAATTAGGGTGAATCTTATGTTTCCAGCTATGAGGTGGAAGTAGAATTTTTCCTTGAGTGGGAATATAAAGCTGAGCTAAACTTGTCAAACGTGGAGAGCTGCCAAGCTGGAGGGCTAGAGAGCTATCGAGCTAGAGAGATGCTAAGCTAACGAGGAACACTTTCCGAGCACCATAGGTTGAGCTCATGCTCTACCAGATTTATCCTCATTAATTGCAATAAATTAGGTTCTCAAATTAAGTCCCTATAACATTGCTCACCATCATTATCAAATTTTGGCCTTTGATGTCTAAGTGTATTCATGTCACTGAAATATAATTATGAACTGTCACAAGTTTTCCTTAGCTCGAAGAGAATCTACTTGACTGTGGAAGTGGCTTAAATAATCAAGGAATTCCCAAGCATAGGAAAGAGTATCATTTTTGTAACTCAGTTGATTATTGATTGAATGGTTCAAGAGGTGATGGTCAAAGAAAATAAAAACCTCAAATTTTGAGAATTGATTTCTTAAAGAAATAGTAATTAAAGAAAAGAGTTGGTTGATCGATAGAGATCACCTCACCGCGAATAGGTATTTTGACTCAAACCCTATAACTCACTCAAGATTGTGGTCAAACACACTCAAGCTGTAGATATTTGTTTAACATCCAATTATAAATGAAAAATGTGAATTCAAGACAATTAAATTGATTAAAAGGGATTACTTCGATTGTAGTAATTACAAGAATTACCCATGTCAAGTCTTAGTTGTCAACGGGTAAGCAAGAAGATATACAAAAAAATAGTGTCTTCAATTTAAATCATTTAATTAACCCAAATAACTCAACTGTACATAAGCCCTAGTTTTGAGTCAAAATCCCCAATTCACGGATAAGACTACTTCATCTGATCAAACTGGTAAATTACTACTCACTCATTTCTAAATTGAAATTGAAAGCAATTAAAGAAAGCATCGTTATAAATGAAAGCACAAAGACAAGAATTGAAATTGCAAGAAAAGTAAATACCTTGTATTGAAATTGCAACGAGTGTAAATCATTTGCAGGAAAAAAAAAGCCAAAAGTAATTGTTTTGCAAGAATGTTATACTTGAATTTAAACAAAGCTTGTAAAGTAAAACAATGGAGAAAGCTTAAAAGAAGAAGAAAATATAAAACCCTAGGAAAGAGAAAAGAGAAGAACGGTAAATTGAATGATGTTGCTAGACTTGGGCATTTATAGGGGATTTCCTACTGCTTTGTCTTCCTTTAGTCCACCAATCATAGCCCTTGAAATGAGCCAACCGACGGCCTTCCTTAAGAGTCTTAATTATCGAAACAAAGTAACCTATCAATAGAAAGTAGAAAAAGACCTACTGGTAGGATTGTTCACTATTTTTCTCCTACTTGTTGCATTAATCTCCTACTAGAAGAACACCTTTCTCTCTTCAACCTACTGGTAGGACAACAACCACCTACCTGTAGAACAAATCTATGTTTTTCTCCTACTAGTAGAATTGTTGTCCTACCGGTAGAACCATCTTTTGGCCATTGTACCGATAGAAAGGTCTTTTTTAAATTCTGTGTTGTAGCCTTAACTTCACTCCTGGACCTCTTAGCTCAACTTCAAAGTCCTCTATGACATTGAAACACAAGCAATTCCATGTCTTTACACCAATTCGCCTACAAACACACAAATTCACCATAAAATACAAAAATTAACTAAAATAAAGGAAATAAGTGACTAGCATAACTAAGATGTGTGATTATAAGGCCTACAATATGTAATATTATGCCATCTTCACACCCCTCAATTTATATTTTTCTAGTCCCTTAGCAAATCAAAAATAGCCAAATAGAAAATTCCTAACATTACATTATAAATTCCAAAGCATACTCCATCACATAACAAATATCATCAAATTGAAATGCATATGCTTAAAGAATAAATGGCACACTGATGGAATCAAAAAGACTTCATGCATATATCTGATGTGCTTTTCGGTACAAAAAGACAAAATGTAATAGCCTTTACCTATGGTTCTTCTACTAAGGCTACTACTGTCCAAAACAAAATTCGTAAGGTTCTACTTGAACCTATACACTAACTATAGACAAAAGAAAATAAAAAGGTAAGAAAGTAAATCCTATTACTCCGAATCAGACGTAGGAGCATCCCCTAAATCCTCAGCATCATCTTTATCTTGCCCAACATCATCCTCCACCTCAGAATCAGAGGTAATCACTAGATTCTCATAACTCTCACCCTTGGCCGATCCCTGCCCCTTAGAAGTGGTGGCCTTGGTCGGAGTGTCCATTGCTTATATGTCTCTTAATATTTCTTTCATGAGATTATACCAAGGTAATTTCATTTAACTTATGCACTTCATTTTTGAAAAATATGTGAGTAAAAATTTTTCTTCATTACATAAATTCGATCATCACATATACGTATGAGTGGAACTAACATGATAATAAGAGAATATATTTTCTTACTGTGAAAACCTTGGTGAGTTTTGACATTTGAAACTAGCTTTGGACAGCTAATAGAATTATGAATTTGTTTTATGAATCTCTTGGGTGGCATGATTATATCACCCATAGGGTTTTTGAGTACTAACATAATTTGCATAGCCTTGAAGCCTTTAGAAGAACCTTGTATTAATTAGTTTGAGTAAATATAGTATGTCTTTGATTTCATGGTAATTGGGAAACAATAAGTTGAAATTCGAATAGAAGAAATTGAAGTTTATGCAAAAGTGGGTTTGTATTTCTAATTTTGCATATAATTTTGCATTCCATTGGATTGCTTTTTATGCTTTAAATTCCTTACCCTTGTATTTATTATTTTGTATCATAAATTTCATTGCATACACTTTAGAATTTATGACACATAGGAAGGTGATTACGTATTTAATTGGGCACATTTTGAGTCTTAGAATTTAGAGTGTAATTAGTTTTGTGGTCAATTACTTTTGAAAAAAAAAGGAAAAACCTTTAAAATTCTAAACTGAGCTATTGGTAGGTTAAATGTTGCTTCCTATCAGCAAGACCAAGTTTGGGCCCAAAAAAAAAAAGGGTTTCTATTGATAAGAAATAATTGCATTCACTCCAAGCTTTGAGACCCACTACTCCAAACTTCACCCTAGGTGCCAAAAATCCTAAACCAAGCCTCCCAACCTCTCAAATCTCTCCAGTCTCTCTTTGATTCCTTTCTTGATTGTGATTCTATAGTTGGTATATCTCATAGATATTAAAGCTTACACACTCAACCATACCACCTAAAATCAAATAGGGCTTGCTCAGATTGTAATGGAGCCTTGGGTGAAGGTTTAAGAAACGAAGGAATTACGAATTCAAAATAGATTCTCCCATAGAAAATGTATATTTTCAACATACACTTAACCATTCTTTTTATATAGCATATAAGCTCGTATCCCTCATTCGTCCTTCACAAGTATTTGGCTTTCTAATTTTTCATTATTCTTTTCACAATTCTATCTCATTTTTTATAAAAAAATTTCGTCCTTCCTCATTTTTATTTTTTATTCATTCATGATTGAACATTTTATCTCAACTGCCCACACATATAATATAAACACACATCTAGGGATAACTAAGGTAAGATATATACTTATGTACTTGGTGTGGTTATTAATTGAGGTAAAGAAATCAAAACTCATCATGCCTCAATCATGAATACTAAAGATAATGAATTGAAAGAATAGCCTTAAGGCTCAAATAAAATTCAAAGACTGCCTAAGATCATGTTTCATAAAGTAGGGGGCTATAACAAACTAATTACCCATATGCTCTTAACCAAAGCTAGAATAATGAGATTATTCAAAAACAATGGATTTGAAATGAATATAATAAGAGTAAATGTATTATATCCCTCCTACCATGATAAGCGCAATACTCACAGGGGTTAATACATGCGTCTCTATTATGGATGTCAAACTTTTACAAACATGAATCTAATCTGATAAATCTCAACATAAGTTACATGCACATTGTGAACAAAGTTTGAGTTTTCAGTATAAACATCACTATGATGTCCAAGCATAGACTACAAGTCTCTAGAGTACAACATGCAACCAATTCAGGTATCACATAACACCTCTAAACCTCACAGCTCTAAAGAAAGCAACAAGTATCATTCAAACAGACATATTTTTTTAAATTTTTTCACTAAACTACAAAGAATACTAAAATAAACAGGAATGGAAGCA
This sequence comes from Ilex paraguariensis, assembly GCA_963454935.2. Classification (NCBI taxonomy): domain Eukaryota; kingdom Viridiplantae; phylum Streptophyta; class Magnoliopsida; order Aquifoliales; family Aquifoliaceae; genus Ilex; species Ilex paraguariensis. Next base: position 7,963 of record CAUOFW020006917.1, read on the forward strand.
AAACCATAGTGTAAGCATCACCCTCCAACTTAAAATCTGCATTGTCCTTAATGCAACAAAGATAATGCAATGAAAAACAAAAAGATAAGGGAAAGAGAACAACCTGATCATAGTTCCCAAATAAAACTAACTAAAAAATAACAAAAGAACAAATTAACATAAAAGAAAATGACAAAACTATCTTAAAAAGAAAGGAAGAAGTTATCTAACTAAACTATTGTACAAAAAATCAAATTATTGAAAAAGGTTCAACCAAGCTCCAATTGCCCAATACCTGACTTCACTCGGGATTTCTCTCCACCAAAGAATAGTTCTTGTTTGGATTTTCTCTGCACACCTCATAACTCCTACGAATTATTTAGCAATTTAGATAAAATATAGCCTTGGAGTTGTCTTCCTTACATTCAGAATTACTCAAGCACGATTGTAGAGGATCAAAATACATAAAAGTTTCAAATTTCTCCTACACACACTCATCCATCATGTCTATCTCACAAAACTCTTCCTCCACCCCCGGTTGCTTTGTTACATGAAAAATATTAAATTCAGCAATCATATTTCCAAAAGAAATGTAACGCTCCAAAATCCACCCTGATAGACATTACTATCTATAACCATTCATATCATTAGAACAACTAATAAATTCATAAATAAAAAAAATTACATTCGTCATCCATAATAGTTAAATCATTAACCAACATAAATACGTCAAACCATGGCAATTACATCCAAAAATCAAATATTATCTTGTAGCAAAATAAATAAAATATTATCCTTAGCATTTTCTCATAATTAATCTCCCAATTTAGAATATAAAGGAAACAGTAAAACCCAGGAAGATTAAAATTTTATTAAAAGGGGAAAAACGGTAATTAGTCGTTACAGTATGGGCTAAAACCTGAGTTTTTCTAGAACTTAGATGACAAATTTGACCTCACCATTGGATTTAAATCATGAAATCTAGCAACCCAATCAATTTTTTTCGAATTCTAAGACAGTCAATTGTTTTGAATTTTACGATGTGACCAGGCATCGCACGACTAAAATAAATGCGATAAATTTTATTTGTAAAATCCAAGAAATAATTTAAATTTAGTTCTATAAAAATATTATGAACTTGAAATAGGATGAGATTTCATTGATTCGGGATAAAAATTGGATTAAAAAAAATAAGACGCATGGCACAATGAGAGCCAAACAATTAAAGAGTATAAAAAGGGGAGAAAAATCAGATTTTCTCCCCTACTCTTCAGCCTTTTCTAGACATTAGAGAGAGAGAGAGAGAAGAGATAGAAAAACTAAGCCCTCTCACCTCATTCCTCCGATCTACGACAATCCGACCGTCAGACTATTTCGAGCCAAGAATTAAAGTCGTTGTATGTGACGAGACCTACAAAATCATACCAAAGATCAGGAGTTTCACTAAAATCTTAAGAACTAGAATTTTGGGATAAAGTTTTGAAAGCTTGATTTGGGATCTTTGAGACTTCTTCTACATGTATATACACTACAAGAGGTAGGGTTCCTTTCCTAACTAGGTTTATTTTCAACCTAGTATTGAAATATGAAATGTGCAACATGTTAGAGATGAATTCTTACGTATAACACATACCTAGTGTTGTTAGAATATGAAAAATGAGTATGAGAAAAGGCTACAACCATTTCTTTTATGATTTGGGTTTGATGAACTTGCTTGATATGGGCTTTATGAATATTATTATGTTTGGGCATGCAATGTGGATACATTTACGCCTTATAGTTGGTTGATAAAATGCCTATGGATGATTAAGTGTGTTATTTGGATTGAAAATGCTATAGCATACTTTATGGTGTTGAAATGTTATTATATGCTTTACAATATAATTGGCGTATTAAAAGTTTAGAAATGTTTGTGGAAATTGGGTATATTCAAAATATGCTCAGATATGATGACCATGATTTTGTAAATTGCAACTGTTCATCACATTTGCATATGCAAGGGTAGTATCACATTTGTAGACATTCGACATGAGTGTGTGAATGTGTGCATATTTTTGATCAAACACCATCTTTGGTGGGTTGATATGTGGACTCGAAAAATTTGGACCTAGGTTCAACTAAATTGCACGAGTTACATTGAAAATAAGTGTCGAGATTAGAAAGAAGGGCTAGATTCTCCTGTAGATGCATGACCTAGAAATTTTGGATACACACTCTCGTTGGTATTGAGTCTAAAAAGTATGTCGATGTACGCAGAACCGTTGATGGAAGTCCATAGATGTCGTTTCGGTTAGGTGACTATTGGTGAAAGTTCATAAATAACTACCTCAAGAATTACACAAGATTTTATGAAATAGTCATTGGATGTCTAACATCAATGACAGGGGCTAGAAATTCCCAGATGTATATGCATGGCACAACATGTGTTATAGGAGCTCGTGGAGGGCTCGGGTTTGCATTACATATATAAAACCTAAGAAAATTTGAACTTTTTCCCGATAAAGGGTAAAATAGTAATTTATCACTATTATGCGGGTTTAAAATATATATTTCTAAAAATCTTGAATGGAGCAACGGACTTCACCATTTGATTCGTATAGCGAAATTGAGCTGCCATGTCAAATTTTGTCGAATTCTGAGATAGTCGAATTTTACACGTTTTTTGAGACAATTGGGTGACAAATGAACTTTCAAAGGTCCCCAAAAATGGAAATTATGAAATTTCCTTATAATTGAGTAAAATTTCAAATAAAATTAATTTAAACTAAAATTAGAATTTAATTAAGTCGTTTCGGCTTAAAAACGGACCCGGAAGTGATAAACAAGCTGGACAATGTGGACCGCGTAATTAAAAATATAAATAGGGGCAAAATATCTAAAAATTTAGATATTTCTCACCATTTGGTCGGCTGAGTTCAGGCGTGTGAAGAGGAGAAGAGAGAGAGAAGAAAGAAATTAGAAATTTCAAGCTTTCTTCTTCGATTTTTGAAGTTCTGTCGATCGGAATCCGTCAAACTAGAGTTAAAATTGGTCTATGCGACGAGAGCTACGCGTACGTACCAAGAACGAGGGATTTCACAGAAGATTCAAGGGGAGGATTTTGTGAAGTCAAGATTTTTGGAGTTAGGGAAGTGTCTTGAAGCTTCTAGTCTTCATCTTACGCTCCAAGAGGTAGGGTTTCTCCTACTTTGGTTCATTTTCTTACCTAGGTGTATTATGAATGGGATAAGGGTTTGGAATAACCTAAGTCACTTAACTATGGTTAAGGAATAGAGGAAATGGATATGGAATTGGCTTAGACCAAATCCTAGCAAAGTTTGGTATTGGGGAAGTACTTGTGCAATCCCTTAAAACTTGATATCTTTAGCATGCTATATGTTTTATAGTGCTTGTACATGAAGTGTGTTGTTAACATGCTTATAAAATATGTTGGAAGGAAATATTAATATGTGCTAATTGATGTATTAACATTGCGACAATTTATAGTAACTATATGCTTTCATTGAAATTGCCATGACATATGTGAGATATGTGGTTAAATGGCTCATGTGGCATTCTTTATATATGAGTATGACATTGATTATGCAATGGTTCATTATATTGCATATTACATGGAAAAAATGCATCACATTCATGGGCTTAGGCATGAGTGTGGGTGCATATGCATGATTTAATCAATACCACTCTTGGTGATCGATATGTCGACTCGGAGATGTTGGATCGAAGATCCCATGGAGTCGCATGTTGCATGAGAAAAACTTGTGTCGGATATAGCAAAAAGGGCTAGACACTCCCTCAGGTGAAAAACTCGGCTACTTGGTTCATACACTTCCCTGTGGTGAAATTTTGAAAAAGTGTAATGGCGTATAGAGCCAGTCAGTGTGATTCTAGAATTCGATACCCAACAAAGACATATGATTTTGTAATACAAAGTTTTTCATTTGATGGGAAACATCCATGAATGAAATGGTTTTATAAACATATAGTTGGTATTTCAAAAATGATCATTAGACGTATTTCATTAATGATAAAAGTTTTACACTTGCATTGCATAGTGTGGTGAGAGCCAGTGAGGGCTCGGGTTGATGTGCATGAGTGAATCTAATTTCATTCATGGCATGGCATGGTAGATTCCAACATGAATCATGTATATTCTTGATTTGAATGATTATATGATTGTGAATGTTGTATATGAACATTGCATATGCACTTAGGTTGAGAAATAGCCTCTCTAGGAAATATTCTATTGGGCGTTGGCTCACCCAATACGGGAAATATTTTAGGTGCGGGGTTCGTACCGGGAGGGGACTCACATTCGGGGCCTCAACGATGAAGAAAAGTCGACTTGTGGCTTTTGTGACATATTTTGTGTAATCTTCGTTGGAACAATGTTTTAACATGTAAAAATTATGCAAATGCATGTAATAGAACTTGTATGGATCATGTATAATGTAGAAAATGTCATTATCCATGTTTGGAATGAGTTTAGAAAGGTTTTGGATGAATTGGAAATGAAAATCTGATGAACCATGAAATTCTGGGCAAAACTTTCTGGAAGGTCACAACAACCTTCTGGAAGGTTAGTGTAAATTTTTTGTCCAGTAGGTAAAACCTACCGGAAAGTCCACAAAACCTTCCGGAAGGTTCATACAATTTTTCATCCAGTGGGCAAACCTTCGAGAAGGTAAGTAAAACCTTCCGGTAGAAATTAGTCCAGTAGGTAAAACCTATCAAAAGATCCATAAAACCTTCTGGTAGAAATTTTCCAGTGAGCAAACCTTCCAGAAGGTCCATAACAAAACCTTCCGAAAGGTTTTCCAAAAATATGAAATTTTAAGAATGCATTGCCATAATCTTAGGCTATATGTTCTTTGGTTCTAATGACACAAATGGACCATAAATGAGATACATTGGGGTATATTGAACCTCGATGGGATTATGTACAAACATTGTATTCCCATTTTTGTAATCTGATGTATAATGTTGTTTTGGCCTTGTATAAATTATGTACAAATATTGTATTTTGACAAAGGCATGTAATGGGACATTCTTCTTTTGTAAAACAAATGAATAGAATGGGTGTTTTATGAGTTATATGGTTAAAATTTGAATTTTGGGGAGTTTTGGGGAATTCTGTGTGAAACCCGGGAAAAATTTTAACTTTTTCTGAAAAAAAAAACGGCAAAATGGTAATTTGCCATTATAGTGTGGGTTAAAAAAAAACTGGTATTTTTATAGACCTCGGATGATGAAACGGACCTCACCGTTGGATTCGTCTCACGAAATCTAGTTACCCAGATAAATTTCGTCGAATTCTGAGATAGTCAGATTTTTCACGTTTTTCGAGGTGACGGGTGTTCGATGACCCCAAAAAACGAAATTTTTATAAAAATTTGAAAATTTGAAAAATATTTTAAATAAAGTTCATATAAAATATTTTGAGTTTAAATCGGTACGAAATTTAATCGTTTCGGGATGAAAACGGACCCGGACAAAGGACGACACTTGGCGCGACGAGGGCCAAGTGTTTAGAAGGTATAAAAGTGAGCAAATATCTGAAAAATCAGATATTTGCTCTTCATTTGCTGCCGGCTGGATCAAACCAAAGAGCAAAGGAGAAAAAATAAAATTCTTCAAGCTTTCTTTCGCCGATTCTTGGAGTTCCGTCGGTCGAAATTCGTCGGGCCAAGAATTAAAGTCGATCTACGCGACGAGAGCTACGCGTGGGTACCAAAAACAAAGATTTTCACCGAAGATTCAAAGAGAAGATTTTGGAGAAATCTATATTTTGGGCTTCAATCTTGTTCTTGAGGCTTCCTACAAATTCTTTACGCTTCAAGAGGTAGGGTTCCTCCTACTCGGACCTATTTCTAACCTAAGGTGTCCATAGGGTTCATGTGGGCTGTTTTGGGTATTTCTAATACTTTTCCATTATGATTGGTGCTATGGATATGGGTAGGATCAATTCTAGTGTGAAATGGGTAGTTAGAAAGTGCTAGTTTGTGATTTCTTGAATGTTTAGATAATTGGTTATATAAAAATCATATATTCTGATTTTTATTTTGTTTGAATGATCCATATAAAATCTTGGCTTGATTTTGGTATATGGAAGTATTTATGCAATCCCTTGAAAATTGGGATCATATGGGCATGCTTTGTGTTTTATATTATGCCTTGTGAATGAAATGTAATATTAGCATGTATTATGTGTTATCATGTTGATGGAGTGTTGATATATGCTCTTGGATATATTGAACTTGAAATGGTTATGTGATTATATGCAAATGATATTAATTGCCATGGTATACAATGATATTTAAAAATTGTCATTTGGCATGCATTGCAATATGGACATGGAATTAACATCACATTCATGGGCTACATGCATGAGTGTGGGTGTAGGGTTGCATGGGGTGATCAACACCAACATTGGTTATTGATGGTAGGCTCGGGAAAGTGGGATGGAATGTCCTACGGAGTCGCACGGTGACATGCATAAGAAAACTTGTGTCGGGTATAGCAAGTAGGGCTAGACACTCCCTCGGGTGAAAAACCCGACCACTTGGTTCATACACTTACCGGCGGTGAAATTCCAGAAAAGTGTAACGGCGTACGGAGCCGGAGGTGCGATTCCTGAATCCGATACCCCATAAAGGCACATGATTTTGATATATAAATTATTCATTTGATGGGAAACATCCAAGAATGAATTAGTTTTATGACATATGGTTGATTTCAAAATGATATTTGGATGTGTTTCATCAAAGACGTTTGTTTTACACGTAAGTGTCGCATTGTGTTGTGGGAGTCGGTGTGGGCTCGGGATAGCATGCATGGGTGAGTTTCATCTCATTACTTGGCATGGCATCATGATTTTCCAACATTGTATTATATGTTATTGTTGGAGGGAATAATTGTTGTGAAATGTTACATTTATACATTGCATATGCATTTTAGGTGATGAGTAGCCTCTGTAGGGATTATTCTACTGGGCATTGGCTCACCCTATATGGGAAACATTTCAGGTGTGGGTCATGCACCAATGGACGGCTCACAATCCGGGTCACATGGTTGAAGAAAAGTCGACTTGTGGCTTCCAATCCATTTTTTTTGTAAAAGTAGATTTGTAATTAAATTTTGGCATGTAATATGTAAAGGAATTGTAATAGAGTATATATGGACTGTTTTAATATAACCTTGCATATTTTGATATAAATATGATGATTGGACCCGGTGTGGTCAAGTTTTACGTATAAAATGGACCCTGTGTGGTTATGGTATTATATTGGACCTCGGATGGGTCATGTAAATGTTGATTGCACAGATTGTGTTTTGGGGTAGAGCTTCCCGTACAAAGGAGACTCTGCCCGGATTTCGTTAAATTATGGATCCTGGTAAATGGGACACAACGGTGCGATATCGAGTTATACTGTATCCACGGGCATTCCATGGGTTGATGGGAAATTAACGGACCCCATGAATTTGGGGTGTCACATTCTGGGCTCTAGTTACGAGTACCACACAGGTACTTGGCATCTAGAGGGCTCATATACCGGTACCTAGGCTCACAGGTACTGATACCCCACTGACAATGGGCTCAAGTACTGGTACTGAGGTTCATAGGTACTGGTACCACGTTATCGAGGGCCCAAGTACAAGTACCATGACTAACAAGTACCGGTACCTAGCAACAAAAGGGCTCAGATACCGGTACCACATACCCGAGGTACCGGTACCTCTTCCCAAAATTAAAATTTTAAATGTAATTCAAGCCTTCACCTCTTGAGCTCTTTTCTTTGGATGATGTAAAGGGTCAAATATTTAGTCCTAAACTATGGGATTTGGTCCTTAAAATGGTCTCAAGAATAATATGTGCAAAGGTTATGTGTTAGGCAGTGCTCCCATGCAAAAGAGACTCTACCCGAATTCTATTTTGTTACGATCCCAGTGAATGGGGTAATGACATGGTATCAGGTTACACAATGCTCATGGTTAATTCTACAAGTTGATGGGTGATCAATGGAATGAGAAAGGACCTCCAGATTTTAGGGCATCACAGCTTGGTATCAGAGCTTAGGTTCCCAATTACCTTGGATTTGAGGGTAGATTGGGTTAAGCCATTGCATTCATTTTGCATTACAGGTTATGTACATTAAATGCTACATGTTGTGTGATATGAGAATAAATATATTGTTAAATGTGTATAGGAATGAGACACTAGGGTTACAAAAAATTTGGGGTTGAGAAAAGTATAAATGGGAAAGTTTACAATTTGGGCGTCTACTCGTAGGTTGCATACCTCCTACTAGTGAGACAAAAGGAAAATTTTCCAAATCTTTAACTTGATCCCTAACTTTGGGATACTAAGTTAGTGGTCTATTGCTATTTTACATGTATGTAGATGACAAGTAGAGGAAGAGGACACCGAAATGGTCGAGAGAGGGTTGACAGAACAATCAACCACCGTCACCAGCCTTCGATCAACAAGCCTTCATGGAGGCTATGAGCGCAATGGTTGATACCTTTGCACAAGCCAGCACCAACATGAGCCATGAAGTCTTGAACAATCTCTAGAGGTTCAAGGCACATAAGCCATTGACCTTTATGGGAGGTGCAGATCCAATGGTGGCTGACCATTGGTTCCAACAATTAGACAAGATCTTGTAGGCTATGGAGATCACATCATGTTAGATCTTGTATTTCACATAAATACAAATGATATTAACTTGATATTATTGTAAAATGATTAAAATGATGAGAAAAACTTCAAATTGTTGTTAAAGGAATAATCGCGTAAGTTTGAGGTACGGGCGTATTGACTTTTGGGTCAAATTTAATTTTTGGAGTTGTTTGTGGTTTATAAGAGTAACTAAGTAAATATATTAATTTTTTTAGGTCAAAATAACATTAACATTGAATTTGGGAGGTCTGAAAATCTTGAAATAGATGTTTAGCTCATATAGCGATTTGGAGGGGTAAATAGTAATTTTAGTGTTTTTGGTGTAAATTGACTTTAGTTTTGAGATAAATCATAAAACCAAATTTTTTTATGTTCAAATAACATTAAAAATAAATCCGAAACATAGTCAAAGGGATCAAATTTGAGATGTTTTGTGGGAAAACCGTAATTTTGGAGAAAAATACATTTTTTTGCCTCATTATTAGTAAAATTCGGGACTGCTAAGTTTAAAAATCCAATTTCAGCACCTTTTCTCCCATTACTTCATTTCACTCTCACCCAATATCTCTTAGAACCCTAGGAGAAGATAATGGAAAAGAGAAAAGGGAAGAAGAAGGTAAAGTTTGGGCTTTGCATTGAAATCCTATGAACTTGGCTTGAAATTCTTGATTCTTAGGTGGGGTTTTCCTCTGTCTTGCATTTACATTGTGCATCTCATTTATTTTCTTTAGTTAAAACTTATTATGTGTTTGATAGTAAAATACTTGTTATAAACTTTGATTTATTGTTGAGTATGTCATGAATTGTGAATCTACATGCATAAAAATGATTTTAGTGTTGTGGGTTTGAAACCCTAGTTTGATTTTAGTTATTGGCATTTGATTAAACTTATGATTTAGGGGTTTTGAAGTATGTTATGGTCTTGTACATAATATATATATGACTTATTCTCTTGGAATTGGTTTTGTTGCTTTGAAAATACAAATTTTGAGATTTGAGTTTACAATATGTTTGATAAAATTTCAAGGTTATGACATGTGTTTTCAAAAGGATTTATGGACATAGAAAATAATGATTTTTGAAAAATTATGCTTGATATTGACAAGCAAATGGTTAGTAGATGGTTGGGGCCTATTGAGTGGGTTGCCAAGGCAGCTACTAGTCCTAAAAGGGATTGGTTATGCTAGTTTTTTTTGGTGATGGCCTATGCGGTGTCACAAGTTGTGCCCTACACATTCCCCATGAAAAGCAAGAAGGGCGATGAGACCCTAGGGTGCAAGACCCAAAAGGTTCCCCAGGGACGATTCATGCATGAACCGGTGAGATTGATTATGTTGTCTGTATGCAAAGCATGCATGGTATTTGCTATAATGGTTTGGCTTTAAGTATATAAACCTTTAATTTATACTTTGTATACTTCTAATGATGAGGTGTTGGGAGGTTTTTATAGATGCTTTACTTACTATCTTGTACCTATACTTAATTATATAAAGTTTTTTTTACTTATTCGTATGGTTTGTGGAATGTTGGTATTTAAAACTTTGTAAATGCTTGGGAAAAGGATTATCCTACTGAGTGTGTGGTTGCTCACCCCTATCATTTAACATTTTCAGTTATGGACATATATTAGTGAACTGCATAGTGGGAGTATCGAGGCAAAAAATAGTTGTTATGATTTTTATATATTTAGTTAGAGCATGTAAAAAACAATTTACGATGATGTATATTATTGAGAATTTGTAAGTGATTTATATCTTGGTTAATTTGAGGGAACATGTATAGATTGTGACCTTTTAAATGGTTTACTTCTAAAGATTTGAGATATTCTATATATTATGTTCATGACAAAGAATTTTGGATATTTAGATTATAACCCGGGTTTAAAAGGATTTTGTGGGCTCCATTTGTTACCCTGGTTTTGAACAGTAATGTTTTATTTGTGAATGTCATGAGAACGGATGTTTATGGTTGATATATGATGTAAATGACTAGTTAGGTACAATTATTATGTTTAATGCTCTCACAGGTAGCTCTCAACAATTATCTAGATGCCCGATTTTAAAAGAAACTCTGTCAAAATGTTTGAAAAAATGATTTATTTAAACGAAAGAGATACTTTTCTAGATGTTTTTACAACAAAATGGCATGTGTTTTTGGAATAAACAAAGTATTGTTTCATAATCACGCTTATATGAAATTTGGGGCATAACACATCCAACACCACTAAGATAAGGCTAGTAACATTTCGACCTGAGGGAGAGGTCCATCTATGATGGAATTGGGCAAAAGTCCTCCAAGAACATTAAGGCAATTACTTGGACAGAGTCCCGTGAGCTCTTCATGGGCAAGTATTTCCTATTGGTTTATCAGCAAGTGAAAGCCTGAAAATTCTTGGATTTGAAGTAAAGGATCATGACGGTGATAAAATATGTGGCTAAGTTCACCGAGCTACCCTATTTTGCTGATGATTATGTGGCCACTAACTTGGCTAAAGTGAGAAGATTTGAGGATGGCTTAAAATTATCCATCCGAGGAAAGATTGTGGGCCATTGCCTATAAGACCTTTACTCAATGGTTGAGACAGCTATGGCCATTAAGAGGGAAGTGGAAGTTGCTAAGAGCATTCGGGAGGCCAGTGCAAAGGACAAGAAGAGAGAGGGTCATTCATCTTCTACTAGTTTGGGGAAGAAGCAAAGGACCTCTACCCCACAGGGATTACAAGGGCAGAGATGAGGCTATCAAAGCCAAGGCCAATGTTAATCCTCCCAAGGTGGGAAAAATTTCAAGGCTCCCTATCAGGCTGTCTAGAAGAAATGCTACATATGCCACTAATTAGGCCACTTGAAACGGGATTATCCTTAGGTGCAAGGATCCCATAGTTATGGGACATCTCATCCTAGTCATCAGTGGGGCATCCACAGACAATTTTCATTCCTCCTATCCCCCATGGGCTAAGGAAGTCAATTTCAATTCTAGGGTGCTACACAGGCCCCTACTACTTCATGTGTGGGAACTCTGCAATCAGGCCAGATGGGCTAAGGTATAGGCCGAGGCTAAGAACAGGGCTTGCAGGCAAGACTTCAGGGACCCGGGGACGAGTATACGTTGTCACTTCTCAAACTGAGCATATGGTTCAAACAATGATTCAAGATATATTTCTACTCTCTCACTCATGGGAAAAGGGTGTTATTTCATTTATGTGCATCTCATTCATTTATTGTTGCAAACTCTAGTTGCATGTGAGTTCTCCCCTAGGAGCTAGAGTTTGCATTGATAAGATATGTCAAGGATATGAGTTAGAGATCTCAGGGTTATGGACATGTCAGAGTTTGACATCATCCTTGGGATGAATTGACTGGCAGCACACCGAGTCGTCATCGATTATGATCAGCTTATGCACAAGAGAGTGTATATTTCAAGTATTAAGGAGAAAAGCACAATACTTTACCCTAAGTCATATATGACTCTCATTGGTATGGACAGTTGATGGGGTAGCTTGAAAGCCTTACGCTTAAGGACGAGGTGAGATAGGAGTTCGATCTACCTCAGGTAGTTTGCGAGTATACAGATATCTTCCCAGATGAATTATCGAGATTGCCTCCATATCAAGATCTAGACTTCACCATTGAGTTACAACCAGGTGCATCCCTTATTTCTATGATTCCACATAGGATGGCACCTGCGAAGTTGCAAGAACTCAAGATCTAGTTGCAAGAATTGTTACACAAGGATTTTATTAGGCCAAGCACCTCACCTTGGGGTGCTCCGGTGCTCTTTGTCAAGAAGAAGGATAGGACCCTTAGAATTTTTATAGACTATCGATAGTTGAATTAGGTCACTATCAAGAACAAGTACCTATTGGCATGCATAGATGACTAGTTTGATCTACCATCAGTTGAGGACTAGGGAGGCCGATATCACTAGGATGGCATTTAAGATGCAATACGGGCATTTAGAGTTTACTATTATGCCCTTCGATTTGACGAATGCTCCAGTTTCCAACCCTATCTTTACTAGTTTGTCATAGTCCTCGTGGATGACATCCTGATCTACTCCAAGTCTGAGGAGGAGTATGAGTGTCACTTGAGAATTGTTCTCTAAACCTTGAGAGACCATCAGTTGTACACCAAGTTTAGCAAACATGAATTTTGACTGATAGAGGTGATTTTTTGGGACACGTGCCTACTTTAGTGGTGTTAGTGGACCTAGAGAAGGTTAAAGCAGTTATGAGTTAGGAAAGGCCTAAGTGCATCTTCGAGATACATAGTTTCTTGTGATTGGTAGTATATTATCAAAGGTTCATTGAGGACTTCTCACGGCTAGTTGCACCAATGACTAGATTGACCATAAAATAGGTCAAATTCTAGTTGAATGACTCATGTGAGAGGGTATTCCAGGAGATAAAGAGAAGGCTTACTTTAGCTCCTATCCTTGTAGTGCCAAAGAGAGGGCAAAGGTAAATAGTCTATTGTGATGCCTTAATGGATGGACTTGGATATGTCTTGATACAATCCAGAAGGGTTGTGGCTTATAGCTCCCAGTAGTTGAAGAACCAAGAGCAGAACTACCCCACACATGACATGGAGTTAGTGGTCGTTGTCCTTGCCTTGAAGTCATGGCACTATTATCTATGTGGATGGTAGTTTGAGGTATTTTTAGACCACAAGAGTCTAAAGTACATTTTTACACAATAGGATCTCAATATGAGGCAATGCATGTGGATGGTGTACCTAGAGGATTATAACTTTATTTTGTATTACCATCTTGGCAAACACAAATGTGGTGGTTGATGCACTCAACCAGAAGTTATGAGGATTCTTGGCTAGTATAGCTTTCCATGAGTGATAGATGCTCAAGATTGTGGGACAATTTAGGCTACACTACAGGAGTCAAGCTTAGGGCACTTTAGAAAGTCTAGTGGTTGCGCCTTTCGTATTGAGAAGGGTGATTAAGTCCTAAGGGCAAGTCACAGACACATTGTCCATCGGGAACTGGGTAGAGTCGGGTATAGGTGCCGAGTGTTGGGCCATTCACGTTAATGACAATCTTCAATTTAGGGGAAGGGTTGTGGTTCCCCAGTCCATCGAGAACTGGGTACAGTCGGGTATAGGTGCTGAGTTTCATTGCTCTCATCTTGTGGTGCATCTTGAAAAATTCAAAAAAAATTATGAAAAAGGGCAAAATGGTAATTAGTCGTAACCGTACGAGTTAAAAATCTAAATTTTCTAGAATTCGAATGACGAAACGGACCTTACCATTGAATTCGTCTCACAAAATCTAGTTACCCAGTCAATTTTCATTGAATTTCAAGGCAATTGAATTTTTTGTGTGATGGATAATCGTGGACCGGTTTACGAAGTCGACGCACTTTTGGTTGTGCAGATGACCTTCACATTAGAGGGAATTTTGTAGGTTGTATATACGGGAGATAGTTCGGTTGCATGGGGTACCCGTATCTAGAGTATCGGATCAAGATCCTAGGTTCACAACTCACTTCTAAGAGTGCTTCCAGTGATCCATTGGTATACAGTTGATGATGAGTACAACATTTCATCTCCAGATGGACGGTAAGTCGGAGATGACCATCTAGACTTTAGAGGACATGCTTTGGTCATGCATCCTTGATCTCAAAGGTAGTTAGGAGAAACACTCACCCTTAGTGGAGTTCGCCTACAACAATAATTATCAAGCAAGAAGAAACAAATGACATCTATGAGGCACTTTATGGGAGGTCATATCGTTCTTTGATACATTGGACAAATTTTGGAGAGGGACCTTCCACGGGTAAACATTTGATTAGGGACACCTCCGAGAAGGTGGATTTGATACTAAAGCACCTTCTTATAACTTAGAGCTGACACAATATTTATGTTGACAGGCGATGGAGACCTCTGCAGTTTGAGGTTGGAGATCACATATTCTTGAAGGTTATGCCTAAGAGAGGAGTGGTCAGGTTCAGGAAGGAGTCGCTGAGGTATATCAA
>CAUOFW020006918.1:0-22602 GCA_963454935.2 Ilex paraguariensis
CCTCAAGGTAGTTCATGGACGAACTGTAAATTTAATTGTTTTGAGTTCGAATTTTGGTAACATCTTACGATCAGACCATGAGAGATTTTATCTCTTATGAATACCCTTGTTCCGGATGACCTATTTTTGACTAGACCGAAGAAGGGGATTGATTGAGGTGCGCATAAGCTGAATTGGACACCCCTGACTATTGACCCCAAAAATTTTTTTACAAATCTCCATCTTTTGACATGACCTTCAATTTAATTTCGAATAATGACCATGTATACGTTATTTCACTTACCACGTTGAATAAGGGCAAACTTTTAATTTTTTTAATATATGAGGGGTATTCTGGTCATCAGCATTAAGTGGGTAACCCGGTTTTGATGGAGTTTCCCATGCTTAGTGTTGGTGGTGGAGTTGCTACATCTGCTAGTTGGTTTTTTTTTTTGGTTTTTTTGAAGGGTGGGGGGAGGGGGGTGTACAACGGTACAATGACATTAGTAAAGGCTTGGATTTGAAAATATGCTAGGATGAGAGGAGATAGGTGGCTGGTCCTTTTCATTTAGTTATATTCTACAGTATCAGTGGTGTATTATGTCTGATGAGCTGTCTTCTTGTTGACTCCGCCCTATTTCCCATTAAATTTTATTACACAAAGAGATCTTGTTGACTCAGTTCTCAACTCAGTCCCATCCTTACCACTTCTTACCAAACTATGAGTAGTGTCAGGAGTCTCTTGTATTGAACTACTTTTTCTTTTATTTTTCTACTAACATTGTTTAAATTTTTGTACAATTGCAGAATGCAGCAGAGAAGCCGCCTCTCTTCATGCCCAGCTGGATCGCCATGTATGCATTAAACATATTCGTGGTGTGTTGGGTTTTTGTGGTTGGTTTCGGGTTCGGAGGATGGGCTAGCGTGACCAACTTTGTGAAACAAGTTGACACATTTGGCCTCTTTGCCAAGTGCTACCAATGCAAACCTCCAACACCAACACATCTGCCTGCAACTCCTCCAGGTCATTGAGTTCACCCGCTACCGGTTAACTGAGTTCACTCGAGACTCACCAAACCTCTCCATATATTGTATTATACGTGGGGAGGTAGCAATATTTCCCCTACATGTGATGTGTGTTGGATTTCTTTTTCTTTTTTACATCTCTCCATTTTTTGTTTCTTAATCTACTAGATAAGATAGTGTGTTGAATTGTGATGATTCCCTTGGTATCATAGCATAGTCTAATCAAATCTATGTGTCGAGGGATTAATTTTTCATCAATTTTGTTGAAATATTATAAATTTGTAAAATTGGTTTTAACGGTCGACTAAAATACGCAATTCAAATCCGTATACTCTAAATTCGAGATCTTTTAGCCATTTTAAACACAGGTTTTATGAATATACATGACTTGCACTGATTATATATGTATTTAGGTATAGATTAAAAAACACATTGTTGAAGCATCCTTGTGAAATAAAGAAGGAAATAGAAAATTATATGATTGTTCTTTTGGTATAGCTTCCAATGTCATTATGAGTCAGCATGTGTCCAAAGTGTACAGTTACACAGAAATGCAATGGCATCATGGGTCTATTCAGTCATTTAATGAGACGTGGGCTTTGTTCTTAAAGGTGGATGTGGACATTTCCAAAAGACCATTTTGACCTAGATTCCCTTTTGAAGTGGTGGGCCGTGGACCCAACCCATCCACATGGGTTGCATGTTTGTCCATCCCCTTTGTCACGTGCCACTCTTTCCTCCTACATATCCTCCCATTAATGTCACATGGTTATGAACAAGCATGAACCTCCCATTGTTTGGTGCTTAATCAATCTTGATGCTCACAACCCAGATCTCAAACTTACCCACTCTTTCTAAATGACAATTTTTTTTTATTATGAGGGTATTAACTACTCTAAAAGGAAATATAAATAGAGAGCTGTGCATACGTGGATCCAAATATTATATAATATAAGTTAGGCTCATTTAAATTTTTAGCGAGTAAAACACTCATTGCTACTTGCTTGGAAAGAAGAATAGATTGATTCACTTAGTCGGGAAGGCGGAAATAATAGAAATATAAAATAATATAATTTCCTCTTAAAGAAAGCGCATAACGAATATCTCATACCTACTTGAGAAAGAGTATTTGATATTACATATCGAAGACACTTGCCCTTGACCTGTCCTATCTTAAAAAATGATATCATCAAAAAAGCAAGAAATTTTTTTAGTGGCCAAAAATTTGTTTCATTGGGGACTTATAAATGTTACTTCCAATTCCAAAATGACAGTATTAGAAAACGAGTATCCTAGGTTTTGGTACTGACTTAAACTATGATATATGAAGACTAATAAAATTACACAATCATATAAAGTTTGTTACATTCAAAAGCATTCACCTGCATGTGCAAATCTCATGTTTAAAGGAGTTATATTATACTAATGTGTAGATCTAATAAATCTATTGTCCGTACACCTTCGGGTTTTGTGTTGTTTAACATTGTAGCAATAAGGAAAATATCTGATTATGAGCTTGACGCTGGTAATTTTAGCTTTTATCAATACACAATAGCAATTCAAGAGAGGACACAGTAGTAGAGGTTTTAATCGAGTCAGACGAGTTATGATGGTATCAGTTCTTATTTGTTTCTGTTATTAGTCAATATTAGTTTGATAAATTTAATTAATAATGTTCACTTGCACTGATTCGGAGAGATATTGAGACGAACCCAAGCTCATGTTCGGTCTTATACAAGTTGATGGACGAGTTAAAAAATCCGCTGGAACGAAAATCCAACTAGTTCCAAGTAATCCGAATGTGCTATACCTCCCAGCACATGACAGTGGATTAGACCCAAAGAAAAAAAAATGGCCCGAGTGTTTTTGTTTGGAGTATGGTTCCAGGTATTGGGTCCAGTTTGGTACAATTAGAATTTCATTTCATTTCATAGAAGGCCAGCCCGGTGGACCCAACATATTGGATAGAGAAACAATGGTGCTGATATTCATTCGTGGGCTTGGATCCTAGGTGAGATCTGTTGAGATGAAATGGGCTGGCTGATACCACCAGCTAGCTTCACTCCTCTGCAATTGCATTGGGCCCTCAATTAGAGGCTTCCTCTGCAATAGCATTTTGGCGAGTTTTAAATTGATTCTAAAATATTAAAAATCGATAATAGCATAGTATATGCTAACATTGAATTAAAGTCCAACGGTTGACGGGTATGACAGTGTAACACGGAAAAGCCCATAATTTACTTTATATATCTATGTTTCTTGTCTTCTTCCTCTTCTTATTATATAAGTTTGTATTTCAAAAATTATGCAGTCAATTAAGAGCAGATTGTTTGATCAATAGAGTAGATTAAGGGAATTAAATGCATTGGATACATGCTTGTTGATTTTGGGGTTTTTTTTTTGTTTGTTCTAATATACGCTAGGCATGTTATTTTCACAATTATTGTGGTTTTTAGCCTATTTATTGTTATTTATATTTATTATTATCGTTTTTAGCCTATTTATTGTTATTTATATTTATTTTTTATTTTTTTATTATATAACCAGTCTGACCAATGACCTAACTGTTGAACAAGTGATCTATTGGCTCGATCCCCTTCCCGGGTTGATGTTGGAGCCGTGTTTTAAAACTATGCTTTTGTCAATAGATCTAGGCGCAACTTTTTGGAGTTATTAAGAGCATATGTTGTATACTTTTTTATAAGTAGGTCCAATAATCCCTTTACTTTTTTTTTTTTTTTTTTATTTCTTATTTTGACCTTATCATACATATATTTTCAAGACTCCTCTTACCTCCTTTTAAGTTATCCGTCTAACTATTTCTCTCTCCTCTATCTTCTTTAATTTATCTTTCCTCTATCTTTCATTCCACCATTTCTCTCTCCTTTCTCTTTCGTCTTTTTAATTTCTCCCTCATATCTATACACTATACCTTTAATTTCTCTCTCTAACTTTAACTC
This sequence comes from Ilex paraguariensis, assembly GCA_963454935.2. NCBI lineage: Eukaryota > Viridiplantae > Streptophyta > Magnoliopsida > Aquifoliales > Aquifoliaceae > Ilex > Ilex paraguariensis. Next base: position 3,966 of record CAUOFW020006918.1, read on the forward strand.
TAACGTTGTTATCAAATATATCATTTATGGGAGACTTTTTAGAAGGGTATCCCTTACTTTATTCCTTCTTAAAGTCAAGAATGGTGGGATGACCGTCTTACTAGAAGGGCATCCCTTATTCCATTCCTTTCTAACATCAGGAATGGCCGGATGAAACTCCTTTCTTGTTAGAGTGAGTGTCCCATCTAAATGGGTCACTTCACTCACTTAAAAGATAGTTAACAAAATAAGAGTAAAGATATAACATGATAGATTGATTGGGGTATTCAATCTCTACCTCTAGCATTCCCCCCACGCTTTGTGGGCTGTGGGGGGGAGTGGTACGAGTACGTTCTTGAATACCCGCTTGGATAGAAAAGTTGATCAATTATTGAGTTAGATATCTCAATACGAAACTTATTATCAGTTAGAGTGAGTGACTCATTTAGATGGGTCACTTCACTCACTTTCTGTATGTTAACTTATCTCTAAGTTCAAGGATTGAACTTTTGCTTAACACAAATATATCATTTATTTAGATTCCCCTATCTTTTATATTCTATATCGGTCTTTATCTCTCCCATCTCTTCCTATATCTCTTATCCTTTATTTAAAAATTTGTCTCTCTTTATGTTATCTTTTTCATTCAATTATTTATCTATTCTCTCATTTCTTTCTATTTTCTTTATTTTATTTGTTTTTTCCACAATGTATTGTTGAGAGATTGTGTCGATCATTGCCTTAAAAAAATATCCATAATTGTTATAAATCTGAAGGATTCATGGTAGTGATGTTCTTTGTGCAGTTTATGTTGGCAATATTTGTTGAATTCATCGATAATGATCATGTAAGCTCATTTTTCTCTCCAAATTAGGATACTCTCTTTCTCGATCTCTCTCTCCTCCTCTTATATGTAGACATACATAATTTCATCGTAGGTGTGTCACAGTGACAACAACATTGTCATATTATCAAAATTTTATCTTTATTTTTTTTTTTTTCACTTTTTTATATTTGTTATTCTTGTGGGATAGTCGTTTGAGTAACTGTTATCATCCTAATAGTAATAAGTGACGTCACTATCCCGGGTAGTAATAGTAGAGTATTTTATATATATATTCAAAAATAAAAACCTAAAATAAAAAAAAAATTGAATCTATTTTAAATTTCGAAATGTGAATTTTATATGGATAGTTTAATTATGAAATATCTATAATTAAGTAGATTTGTTTTATTTGAATTTTAAATTGTGTGTTTTATATGGTTTTTATAAAATTTGAAAAAGAATAATGTTATTTCCGTTTTTGCAAACGTGATTGTTTTTAAGGTGTCGTTCGGTAACGTTTTTGTTTTTGCGTATTCAAAGGAATAAAAAACAGAGACAATTTTTTGTCTTTGTTTTGTGATAAATACTGAAACAGAAACATGTTTGGATATCATTTTTGTCTATCAAATTATGAGAATAAAAAATCAAAAACATGTTTGGTCACTACTTCACGTTTTATCCTAAATATGTTTATAGTATATCATTTTGAAAAAAAAAATAGAAATTTTATTGAATGAATTCAAAAATTACAAGGATCAACTACACCCATTTTTTTTTTTGTAAAAGGAAAAAATTTCTGAATGCAGAAGCAGACCAGAACAGACAAAATGCTCCCAGCTGGCCAGGCCTTCTAGCTACACAGCAGACGCACTGAACTTTTTGTTTTAAAAAAAAAGAGAATTTATTTATTGAAATCCAAAATTTCAAGAAGCAAACACAGAAACTGTTCCAATCAAAACAGTAACTGTTAACAGTCAAAACAGTAAGCTGTACAAAAAAAATCTGTTATCAACAAGCAACTCCTGCACAGCTCCAGACCAACTCCTCCATTTCTTAACTCAACTGGAATCTAGCATTTGAGATTGCAACCTGAAATTGATGCAGAAAGAAACTACCACAAAGTCACACTTCAGCTACCCAGTCATTAAAGCAGCAAACAGCCCATGATCTCAGACAAACCAACTGCCTGTATTAAGGTATAAACACAAACTGCCTGTAAACTGCACCCCTAAATTCAGCTCCTGCTCCTTTGCTCACAGCTCCACTCACAGTAGCACTCTGTCAGAAAAGCAGACAACAACTAAAACAAAGCAATCCACCAACCAAGTAACAAAAACCCAGACCAATGCAGTCCAATTTGCATACTCCAGCTCCCTCATTAGTAACATATGAGGGCAGAACTGCAAGAACCAACTTAGTCCAATACAAAAGAGAAACAGAAAACAGTACAGTCCAGAACATTCATTTCCCTACACCCTAACCCTCTCAGAAACACACCACCATCAACCAGCACCAATCCTTCTATCAAACAGAACAATCTTCTTTAATCTAGCAGTAGGCAACCTGCTTTTATCCCTTTGTAATAACAACCTCCCAACAGCAGGCAAGCAGTCCCCTTCAGAAAACTCATGACAACTACCAGTATGTACAACAAAGGAAGCCAGATAGTCAGCAACTGCATTGGATTCCCTATACACATGCTTGAGTTGGAATTGCATAACACCAAGCAACTTGAACTGCAATAGACTGTACCATACTGTACAAACTAAAACACTGCACACCATCCCAACTCACAACACAACTCCTAAATCTGCAAAAAAAGTAAATTGGCTTTAATCATTCAAGAGGACCAAAACCAATTTTGATTAAATTTCTGCATCTTCTAGACTTCTCAGTTCAGCTCCTAGCTCTTAAAACAACCTCCATTGATAATACCAGATCACCATTGATACACAAAACCCTCCCTGATCAGCCTGACCAATGCAAACCCTCAAGCAATCTCCATATCTCTTCCAATACACTTTATAATATATCATACAACAAAATATAAAGTCCAAAAATTCCTTAAACCAAAACATCCACTAATTTATCAAAGAACACAAAATGCAACATGGATCATGGTGTGCAAGTACACAAATCCAAGTAATGCATTGATAGACAAAAGAAAAGGTGAAAAGAATAAATGTAGGGATGAGTAAAAATAAATCATCATCCTAATATGAGCATCATTTAGTACAACAAAATTTAATACGAAAATATTATGTAGGGGTGAGTAAGAGGTAAATATTATTTAATACATAGTTGGCCACAAAAGCAATATGAAATAATATTATTTAATTATTATTATTATTATTTTTACATTGCCCAATTGATTATGTGATTAGTGTCATATTTCTCTAATCATTACCATCCGTTACACATTTAGAAAAAAATTTATTTTATTTTATCCCCTAATAACTCTTTAATTTATGTTAGGCTATTATCTTCAGAAGGAGGATTGATATCCATTAAACTATAGCAATATTTTGAATGATATAGCATGAGGAGAAAAAATCAAGAAGTTGAATAGATTCTAGTTCTTAGAAGGATAGCTTTTAACAAAATTTTCACAAGGGCTTTGCTAATATAAATATTCTTTTGCTATTATCATTCCCCATTATTCATGCTGGTTTGTTTTTTTGTTCGCCTGACTTGGAAGCATGAATCACACATAAGCAAATGTGTACAGAGAGTTTGTATGCTACATAAAATGGCTAAGGTCACTCAAGAGTGGTTTATATTGTAAAAGAGTCTCTCCACTCATTTCCAAATGATTTTGTGTTGGTTGTTCTACCGTTCGTAGCAATTCTAAAAGCAAATTTTCATATCATATTCTTTCTGCTGTTTCTCTCTTGGGCTGGTATTCATTCGTGGGCTTGGACCCTAGATGAGACCTGTTGAGATGAAATGGGCTGGCTGATATCACGAGCTTCACTCCTCTGCAATAGCATTAGGCTCTCAATTAGAGGCTTCCTTTGCAATAGCATTGGTCCGAATTAGTTAGTTTGAAAGAAATTGACCAAACTCAATAAAAAATGTGACGGGTCGCACAACTTTTCTTGTTGCACGGCGTACATCCGCAACTAGGATTGGACTTGGTATGGAAAGAGGTTCGACGTTGTAGTTTATTATCTTTTGGTTGAAAGTATAAAATTATTTGGAGATAAGTTGTAATTTAGAAAAAAAATAAAAAGAGAGGATTTATTCTTAAAAAATATAATTTTTAGGGTCAACTTATACCGTTTTGAAGTTAGTTACAATCTTTTGGCGAATTTTAAATTGATCCTAAAATATTAAAAATTGATAATAGCAAAGTATATGCTAACCCCGTCAAGATTTTGCATTAGAGTCCACAGTTGACAGGAATGACAGTGTAAACACGGAAAAACCCATAATTAGCTTTATATATCTATTGTTTTTTCTACTTCCCCTTCTTGTACAGTATAACTAATAATTTTTTACAGGGTATATAACATATTTTGGAATTCATGGATAGAGAAATTAGAAATAAGTATAATATGAGGAACTCATTTGTTCAGTGTTTTAAAAATCGACTTGGCCCAACGGGTTGATCAGGTGAATTGGAGCCTAAACAGACCGGTTCCTCTAATAGATTGTTTGAACATTCAAACCAGAATAAACTCGATGAACCGGGCAGCTCACTAGTAAATCGTTCAACCCGATTGGTTTTGACCAAACTGGTCAGATCAATTAAAATGTATAAAATTGGAGTTTTGGCCCTTTTGGGCATTTGTCCATCCCAGATCCCACTGCTTTGTCTCTTGCGACGACGATGACTTGCCCGATTCCTCACTTCTCTGTCTCTCTCTCTCTCAGTGCGCTGCAACTCAATTGAAGCGAAACTCAAAATCTTGAACATTAGAAGTCGAAGGTTGGATGGACTCGTCACTAAAACCTCCACCGACGATTTGCTTCACCCCTATTCTCTGCAATTGCCATCCCCTCAAGTGAGACATAGTAGCACACAACAATAGCTCTCTCTCCCCCCCCCCCCCCCCCCCCCAAGTATTTAGAGTAGACTTGGTTGACAATTTGATAAATTTATCATATTCTAATACACTAAATCCTTAATACTACTTTAAAATTTATTCATTGATAATGCTATATTTGATTTTTTATTTTTATAAGTTGAATCTTTGATTTTTGTTACTACAATCTTATATTTCTTTTGGCTATAAAATTGTCTTGTAGTGCTACTTAAGATTATGTAATTAAGATTATATAAATTTCTATTTCAAAAATTATGCAATCAATTAAGAGCAGATTATTTGATCAATTGAGTAAATTAGGGAAATTGAATGCATTGGATACATGCTTGTTGATTTTGGTGTTTTTTGTTTGTTCTAATATATATTAAGCATTAGTAATTATCAGTGTTTGAAGGCATGAGGTAATGAAAAATTAAATTAAAACTCGAAGAATACTATATTATCTAAAGACACCTTACAACTTAAAAAAAATTGACCATGGACACAATAGGCTCAACTTATATCTAGTAATAACCCGTAACTAAAGTCGCTGTGCAACACAAAAGAAAAAAAACACTGATCGCAGACTATTTAGGCTCAACTGAATCCCTAAATGCTTAAATTGCATCTCTCAGCATACCTGCACGCATGCCCAACAAAGCATTACCAACACATTACCTACACATTTTAATTAACAACTTGATGCATACCATTTCAAACTAAAACACTAATTTGGAAGCCGTGAATGAACTAATTTTAATTAACCAAACAAAAGTAATATAATTAGACTTAGAGAAAACACACATTTAATAATCAAAGTCCCATAAGTTTGAACTGAAAATTCATAAAATTTATATGTTTGAAACTATATAAACCTAATCTTTACTCACATTGGTGCCAAAAAAAAATACTCAAAAGTCAATTCTCTGTAAATATATACCATTAGAAGAAACTAATTTTCATTTATCACCAAGTATAGAGAGAAAAATAAATACAGAAATCACTAACTTGTCAACAGAGTTGTAAGATTCGAAGTTGAGCCTAAATACCACCACCATCCCCATTACCACCACCACCGCTGCTGCCACCCTATCACCACCGCCACTATCCCACCATCACCCATACCATCTTCACCCCTACCACCTCACCCCCGATGACCATCACCATTATCACCACCACTGCCGCCACCGACACTACCCCACCACCACCCCCACTGCCCTATCGCCACCAACCATCGATTATTATCACTGTCGTCCACTGTTACCACCCACTACCATTGTCATTTTATTCTTATATTTATTACCAGTACTACCATCATCCCACTGCCACCATCGCTCACTGTAAGCACCCACCACCATAATTGTTGCCCACCACCATCTATTACCACAACTCACCACTACCCGTTATCACCCACTATTGCTACCAGCCACTATTACCCACCCCTACCACACTTGCCACCACCAACCATCACCTCCCATTATTGACCACCATTGCCACCACCCACTGTCACCTAACCCCACCAAACCTACAACCACCGTCATTCGCCACAACCCATCACACTATAGCCTAGAAGCACCCGTCGTCGCCCACCACCGCCACCAACACCACCGTCATCGCCCCACCACCACCACTGCCAACCACCACCCATACCCACCACCACTACCGTCACCCAAGGTTGCCACTACCACTATCGTCACCCAAAACCCACTACCACTATCACCATTGCGACCCACGATTGCCACCACCACCACAATTGTCGCCATCCACCACAACCATCACCATCTTCCACCACCACCATTACCATCGCTCACCCCCACTACTACTGGTACTTAAATTCTTTTTTCTCTTCTCTATGTTTAAGATTTAATTTTGGGGTGTAAATACAAATATGTTTACTATTGATAATTTTTTTATTATTCTGTGACTTTAGGTACGGACAATAACTAGTATATCTATTTTACTTATAGTTATTTTGGCATTTTATCAAACACATAATAGACATAAAATCTCCAATTACACATTTATAAAGTAAAAGACATATTAAATACATTATATACAAAATCACATACACTCTAAAGAACCCAAAATCTTAAGGTCAATCAAACACACATAACAAAAATCATGTTTGGGGTTAACACCCACAATATCCACATTCATTTAATGCATGTAAGTTTATGAATTCATAGTAAACTCATCATTTAATTAAGACTCATATCATGAAAATATGTATTTAGCTCATATTAAAAAAATAGATATAAAACATAAATGAGATGTATCAATGTATGTGCAAGAGAAATGAGAACCCTACCTCAAAACCCTTACCCAAGCTCCCCCTTCAAATCTCCAAGTGAATTCAAGAATCTCAATTAATGGTCCTAGGTTTGCAAGCAAAAGCCCAAGCTCTAATAACTTTCTTCTTTCTTATTCTTTCTTTATTTCTCTAGTTTTAAGGTGTATGGAGTAGTATTGGGTGAGAAGTGTGAGAAAAATGAGAGAAATGGGGGACAAAAAATACATTTTCTCTAAAATTATGATTTTACCACTAAACATCTCTAATTTGATCTGTATGACTACCCTAAAATTTTTTGACATTTCAAATCCATTTTTAATGCCATTTTAACCTAAAATAATTTATTTTATGAGTTCTATAAAAATTCAAGCCGAATTATACCCAAAATGCCATATTTATAATCTTTACCTTTTTAGATCGCAATACCGACTAAATGTCTAACCCAAATTTTTTTGTTGTTTTGGATTCAACAGTGACATTCTTTTGACCTAAAAGCTTTTAGAATTATTATTTAACTACTCTTCTAAAACTTACATACCTCCAAGTCTATATTTGACCCCGAAAGTCATTATGCGTGAAACTTAAACCTTGCAATTATTTTATGAATTATGCCTCAAAATTTCTATGATTATTTTCATTACTTTATGAGCATTCTTGACATAGTATATATATTCAAAAATAATATGGGATCTTACAAGCCGCCAACACCTTTTTTCGGGAGGTTATGGCACAAACCCTATGCATTCTCGGAAAAGCTTGACATTGATCAATTCATACTATTTGAGCAATTTCTCATTCATTTGTATAAAAGAAAACTCTGAACTTTCTCACCAAAAATTCACACAAATCTCTTGTCACAACTTGAAGAATATTCAGTTGATGCGACAATTACCGTATTATTTTTCATGGAATTTGGAAAATTATCACCCTTGAGATACTCATCATAGTTCGGGATATCAAAACCATCTTGAGCACTGATTAAAATGTCATCCTCTAGATAGTCTTTAAATATTGGGGGTAAATCCCAATCAATTTCTGACTATAGAGAAGATGAATAGGCATTCACTGCTGCAACAACTTTATTGTTGTAATGACCTCTTCTCAGTCTTCCATCCACGTGTGTTGTTGATTTCTGATACTCTATAAGAAACTAAGCAGGATCGATTTTGCCACCAGATGTGGAAGCGATTGGGGAAACCCGTTTGACACTGGGTAACTGTAAAACCCGAGCATACATTCTTAATACATAATAAAAAAATTTAAAATTAATTAAAAAAAATCATATTTGAGGTATTTATAAAAATGCCATTACATGGCATTTTCTTCCAAGCAGCTGCCTATGTGATGCCCCAAAATTCGGGTGTTTGTAATTACCTCATTGATCACCCATCAATCCGCGGAATACCCGTGGATACTGTATAACTCGATACCATGCCGTTATGCCCCATTTACTGGGATCCATAATTTAACAAAATTCGGACAGAATTTCTTTTGTATGGGGAGCTCTACCCAAATACACAACCTGTGCAATCATACAACATTGACTACATCGGGTCCATTTATCCATACTCAATTTCATAGTATCGGATACTACCATAATCATCATCACTACGTATATTCATTCATAAAAAAATAAATATCACAAAAGAGTCTCATGTACATGTTTTTTAAATATAACCAAATTTTTGTTACAAAAATTATATAAGGTCAAAAGTAAATATAAACAAGGGACTACGACGTTAAAATAAGAGCGACAGTCTGGCTCTGTCGTCAAAGAGGACCAGTAGGAGGGCATTCGGTGAAAGCTTGTAGCGTACCTGAAATTTATTCCCATAAAGGGTGAGCCAACGCTCAATAGGGTAATTCCGATAGAGAATATCTCTTAACCTAAATGAATATGAAATGTCACATGCAACAATCATTTCATGCATTCATTCAAATCTGTCTATTATAAACAAATGCCATAAACCATGTCATGCCATGAGATGAGACTTACACAAGCAATACCAACACTGAGCCTCATCCTGAGCTCCCACAACACATGCAATGCCATGCGTATGTATCAGGATATTCCAAGCCCTGGTCATTGGTGTTATGTACACTCAATGATTAATTAATTTATTTTCTTATGTCTTTGTGGGGAGATGGTTTATGGTATTACACCAATGGAACACCGCACCATCAACGGATTTTCAGGACACCCCACATGTGGCTCCGTTTACGCTGTTACACTTTTTCGGAATTGCACCGCCGAAAAGTGAATAAACCAAGTAAGTGGGTCTTGCACTCGAGGGAGAATCTATCCTTTCTTGCTATATCCCGATATGTTTATCCATTTAATTTCTCGTGCGACTCAACCGGATCTTGGTGTGACTTTCTCAAGCCCACGATCAACCACCTATGTGGTGATTGATTTCATACCATGCACACACTCCCACCTATGTCAATGCCCATGAATGTAGTGCAACCCATGCATAATGCAATACAATGTGCAATTGCCTTTCATACCATTTACAATGTACATTACATAATGAATGCAATATAATGATATTTTCAACACAATTCCAAACATGTTATGTAAGATAATCAACTTAACTAACATACTTGTATTCACTTAGGCATTTAAACAATTACCTAGAAAGCACATCAATTTACACAACTAGCATGTCTATTACTTCCAACATGGCAACATGTTTATTAATTCTATAAACATAAGCACAAGTCCACCATACTAATCATATGCTAAATAATCATTTAACATACTTATTATTTCATAATCACACTACAAGCTAATAATTTTATTAAACTTGATATGTCATTAAAACATCAAGTCATGCTAATGTACAATTAGCATGCTTTATACCACTGGCATTAACTTGCACCGAGTTAATTATAATATGATTTTACTAATTATAAGGTTAATTATAAATCCTATATTTGACCCACTAGTTACACTAGTCAAGACCTAACATGTGATATACATCCTTAGCTTACCCATTTCATATGCCATATTTTAGGTTGAAATTACATATAAATAGGGGAAACCCTACCTTTCGTAGCATGAGCCCACATGGTAGACTCTAAGCAAAGCCTAAATTTAACTTTTCAAGTCTTAGGTCTAGATTCTCGTAACTGATATTTTTTTGGAGAAAAATGCGATCTTTGGTGTGGTTGCGTAGCTCTCGTTGCGTAGAGCAACTTTAATTCTTGGTCTGAAGCGATTAAACGATTCAATCTTTGTAAATCTGAGAAGGAAGGAAGGAGAAAAAAAAAACTCACGTTTCTCTCTTTCACTCTCTCGGCAGCACACTGGAGAAGTTAAAACAAGTGGAAGACATTGTCTTCCACTTTATATATATTTTAAATGTGTGACACGCATTGCGCTACACATTCTTTTTAACATGTCCAATTTTATTCTAAATTAATTAAATTTCGTCTCGTGTTTAGTTTCATATATTTTTATTGAACTAATTTTAAATTATTTTTCGGGTCCCGCGAATAAATTCTAATCACAATTATTTTAGTCGTGCGATACCCGATCGTTTTGTAACACACGATTTGTCTCAGAATTTTATAACAATTTACTCGGTAGCTAGATTTCGCGAGATAAATCTAACGATAAGATTCGTTTCGTCATCTAAATTTTATAAAAATTCACATTTTTGACCTATGCTTTAATAATTAATTACTATTTTACCCTTGTAGTTAGGATTTTTAATAATAATTTTTTTTCTCGGATTTTACAACTTGGTTGTAGGAGGAGGCTCCATGTCCTTCTTCAACACTCTAGAAACCTTGAGAAGGAGCTGAATGTCTTCAGCCACAACTTTGGATAAGGGAAAATCATTGTAGAGGGAGAAATAGGAGCGAGAAGAGAGGAAAATAGAGAAGACAGAGAAGGAAAGTGAAATTTTTGGATTTGAGCTAGGGCTTGATTTGAGGGTCGAGATCAATATCAAACTCTTCCTTTTGATGAGAGGAATTCACTGAAAAGCTTAAATTTTGAGTTTGAAAGTGTATATGGGTTTCGGTTTTTCAAACGGGTTATGCACCTAGTTTGTTTTTCTTTATAATTAATCACTTGGGTTGTATTCTTGGATGGATTTGGAAGTGTTTGGTGGTGGTGAGAAGGTCGGTCGTGGTCTGTGGTAATGGGATAAGAAACAAGGGTTTGAGTTTAACTTGAAATTTGATCTTTTTGAATTATTGTTTAACCTTTGAAAGGGGTCTTGTTCCTAGCTAATTTGGACTCGAGGAATCCATTTCCGGCCTCGGAATTGGATTTAAAAGTTGTTTGGATGGGGTCAAATGATCAGTTGCAAGTTTGGCCTTGTCTTGAAAATCAATTTTTGAGCTAATGTTGACCACAAATTTGTGGAGTTTGAGGGGTTTGGTTTATATGATTTAAAACTAGGTTTGTAGGAGAGCAATTTAGGCTCTTGAATCACTAAAACATTTGAGAAAAAGAGGGAGTAATGGGCGTCCAAAGTTGGTTCGTTGGTTGAAAAACAGGTTAGAGTCTGCCTGTTTTTACGACTCTCGAGCCTACTTTGACTTACTTTCTGGAAAACTGGAAGGAGTTTTGATACAATCTAACACTTGTATGTCACAATAGGTGTGGACAGGTATAATTTAGGATTTTGAATCATGTAAAAATGTGAAGAAATAAGGGAGAAAAAGATGCTCAAAGTTGACTAAAAACATGAAAAATCAGACTTGGTCAAAAGCTAGATGAAGATAATGAAGTTGGACAATAGACCCCTGGACACCCCGATGGTGCATGAGAATGCCTTTGGTGTCCGATCAACCTTTGGTATGTGCCAAAAGTTTCGGAACATCCATGCGGAAATCCCAGTAAAATTTCAAGTCGATCCGACAGCCAAATCAAAATGAAGATTAAAATGACTATTTTTCCCTCTGAGGCCAATTTGACCCTGTTTTTAGGTGACTTTTGGAAAATAAATTTTATATTAATTCTTAGGTAGGTTAATGGAGTATGTGTATCAAATTTCATTGAAAAATAACATCATTTTATTTTTGGTCGTTTTGGATCAAAAAGCAGCGCGGGGTAGGGTTTTTCAATTTCGAATCAGTCGAAGCTTCTCAAATTCATTTTGAAATCATGTCTTACATTATTTATTAATTTTTATCATATTTTAAAACTTATGATTAAGTTTTAGAATTTGGGCAAGAAATCACGAATCCGAATTAGGGTTTTGAGTTCGGTAACGCATAGTGGTTTAAAATGATAGATTTGACTATATAAAATGAGATAGCGGAATCCTTTTAAACCAATTGTAAATGCGCATATATTGAGTGGCAAAAAGGGGTTTACATTCTAGTTTGAGGTTGTAGAGGATATTCATTGAATTTGTAAACATTTGAGTGGCCAGTTGGTCTCAGGACTTAGGTACTGAAGTTAAGTTGTGGTGAATACGAAACATCACGAAGCATATTCATATGCATTTATTTGCATAAATTAAGTTATTTTTGAGCCGATACTTATTTGTATTTGTGCATATGCAAATTATTAAAGTTGGAGGCTACTGCATCAGTTCCACCTAGGGATTGAGCATAAAACAAAGTTGTGTGTTGGTTGGCGGTGAAGTGTGCTGTTTAATAATAATTGAAAATAAAGGTATATGACTAATATAAGTTATTTTTCTATGTGAAATTAAGTTTTGATAACTTGATTTTATGTTTAGTTAAGCAAATAATAGATCAAATATGTTTTGTTGATTTATTGAAAAACTTGTGATTTGAGTAGTATCCATTATGCTAGAGTTGTTGATAGCTTGACATGACTTACATGTTGATTTGGACATTGCGCAGTTGTCGTGAGACAACTTGACATTGCTTAAATGTTGTTGTTGACTCATAGCACATGTGAACTATTTATTATGTTAATATTTTGGCAGTAATTATGAGATTTCAAAGTGAGTTGAAAACACTTTGATTTTGTCGTTCTCATCAGATTGTGAACATATTTTGGTGAAACAATATTTGATCCATATTTTAATATTTTCATTTATTATGATGAGCAGTACACTCAAGAAAATATTTATTTTCAGGAAACTGAAGTTTATAGATGGGTCCACTCCTACACTAGCAGAGTCGAGATGAGAGGTTAAGAAAACTGGTTTGCATACATATTGTACAGAAGTGTCCAACTCCTTGTTGATGTAAGGGATAAATTCCCGAATGCTTTGTGTTGTATTGAATTACAAAGTTGTGTACTCTGTCATAGAGTTGTATAATTTATCTCTTTTATGAGATTTATTGGTTGGTATTATTGGTTTTAAATGATTCCTTGTATTACAGGAGCATGTATTACCATGTGTCAAGTTATACTTCTATTTTTTAGATACCAAATAAGTCTCTTGGAATGGGGTGTGACAATAACTTATTACTCACAAAATAACATAGTCTACTCGGAAATGAAAGTACATAACGAATATCTCATACATACTTGAGAAAGAGTATTTGATATTACATATCTAAGACACTTGCTCCTGACCTGTCCTATCTTAATAAATGATATCATCAAAAAAGCACGAAATCAGATATATTTAACCAAAGCAAGATATTTTTTTAGTGGCCAAAAATTTGTTTCATTGGGGACTTATAAATGTTACTTCCAATTCCAAAATGACAATCTTAGAAAACAAGCATCCTAGGTTTTGGGACTGACGTAAACTATGATATATGAAGACTAATAAAATTTGACAATCATAGAAAGTTTGTTACATTCAAATGCTTTCATTTGCATGTGCAAATCTCATCTTTAATGGAGTTATATTATACTAATGTGTAGATCTAATAAATCTATTGTCCGTACAACTTTGGGTTTTGTGTTGTTTAACATTGTAGCAATAAGGATTTTTTCCACAACTTTTTATTCTTGCACGGCGTACATCTGTAACTAGGTTTGGACTTGGTATGGAAAGAGGTTCGACGTTGTAGTTTATTATCTTTTGGTTCAAAGTATAAAATTATTTGGAGATAAGTTGTAATTTAGAAAAAAAAAAAAAAAGAGGATTGATTCTTAAAAAATATAATTTTTATGGTCAACTTATACCATTTTGAAGTTAGTTACAATCTTTTGGCGAGTTTTAAATTGATCCTAAAATATTAAAAATCGATAATAGTAAAGTATATGCTAACCCTGTCAAAGTTAGCTTTATATATCTATTTTTTTTTCTTCTTCCTCTTCTTATACAGTATAACTAATAATTTTTTATAGGGGTATATAACTTATTTTTGCATTCATGGATAGAAAAATTAGTGAAATTAGAAACAAGTATTATATGAAGAACTCATTTATTCAGTGTTTTAAAAATTGATCTAGCCCAACGGGTTGATCTGGTGAATCGGAGCCTAAACAAGGCTGGTTCCTCTAGTAGATCGTTTGAACATCCAAACCAGAAGAAACTTGGTGAACCGGGCGGTTCACTAGTAAATCATTCAACCCGAATGGTTATGACCCAACTGGTCGGAATCAATTAAAATGTATAAAATGGGAGTTTTGGCCTTCGTGGGCATTTGCCCATCCCAGATCCCACTGCTTTGCCTCTTGCGACGACAACGACTTGCCTGACTCCTCACTCCTCTATCTCTCTCTCTCAGTGTGCTACAACTCAATTGAAGTGGAACTCGAAATCTCAAACATTAGAAGTCGAAGGTTGGATGGACTCGTCACTAAAACCTCCACCGATGATTTGCTTCACCCCTATTCTCTGCGATTGCCATCCCCTCAAGTGAGACATAGCAGCACACAACAATATCTCTCTCTCTCCGCTATTTAGAGTAGACTTGGTTGACAATTTGATATATTTATCATATTGTAATACACTAAATCCCTAATACTGCTTTAAATTTTATTCATTGATAATGCTATATTTGATTTTTTATTTTGATAAGTTGAATCTTTGATTTTTGGTACTGCAGCCTTATATTTCTTCTGGACATAAAATTGTCTTGTAGTGCTACTTAAGATTATGTAATTAAGATTATATAAGTTTCTATTTCAAAAATTATGCAATCAATTAAGAGCAGATTATTTGATCAATTGAGTAGATTAGGGAAATTGAATGCATTGGATACATGCTTGTTGATTTTGCTGTTTTTTGTTTGTTCTAATATATATTAAGCATTAGTAATTATTGATGCTTGAGGGCACGAGGTAATGAAAAATTAAATTAAAACTCGAAAAATACTATATTATCTAAAGACACCTTACAACTTAAAAAAAAAAAAAGAACAAAAAAAACTGACCATGGACACAATAGGCTCAACTTATATCTAGTAATAACTAGTAACTAAAGTTGCTGTGCAACACAAAAGAAAAAAAAACAATGGTCGCAGACTGTTTAAGCTCAACTGAATCCCTAAATGCTTAAATTGCATCCCTTAACATATCTGCATGCATGCCCAACAAAGCATTACCTACACATTTTAATTAACAACATGATGCATACCATTTCAAACTAAAACACTAATTTGGAAGCCGTGTATGAACTAATTTTAATTAACCAAACAGAAGTAATAAAATTAGACTTAAAGAAAACACAAATTTAATAATCAAAGTCCCATAAGTTTGAACTGAAAACTCATAAAATTTATATGTTTGAAACTATATAAACCTAATTTTTACTTACATTGGTGCCAAAAAAAATACTCAAAAGTCAATTCTCTACAAATATATACCATTAGAAGAAACTAATTTTCATCTATCACCAAGTATAGAGAGAAAAAATAAAATACAGAAATCACTACCTTGTCAATAGAGTTGTAAGATTAATAATACCTAAAAATCACAAATGCATGAACATATATAGTTTAGCGGCCAACAAAGTCTTGAACACCACAATCATGAAAGAGCCACCATTAAGTACTCAACTACAAGACCTAAACACAAATGCATTATTAATAATGAAGGCTATGCTCTAGTAATCTAAAGCACGAATAATTAAAATAAATAGAAGTACAATGATTATAGTGGTAATAAAATGAAACTCTTACAATAATGGGCATTGGATATTAGCCTCGGTAACTAAAACATTTCATAGATTAACAACATGACAAATACCATCCTCTGGAATAACATATTCTATGCTAGTTGCTAGCATCATCAAAAAAAAAAATTGGGAATCTTATAACCAAGATAAATGCCTCCAACAAAAGCGGGTGCACTCAACCCCCACCACATCACTCCACTTGACACCAACTTTGACTATGGATAATTGAATGTGTGCAACCTTGTGCAAAGAATTCTCCCAAAGCCAATATTAAAAATCAAAATTTAGCATTGCTCAGAAAATACACCAAATAGTTAACACTTGAATGATTAAGTAATAAGGCCATTTGGATTTTCTACAAATTCAACAATTTAGGCAATGTTTAAATTATATGTGTGTACATCACAACAAATTGATAAAGTAAAAAGTAATCCAAACAGGTTCTTGATTGGGTAAATCCACTACCTAAGTTCCAGAAAAAAAAAAAGTCGACTTTCTAATAAATGAGATGAAGGACCAGACTAACAACATGCATGATTTCTATGTGTACCGTTGTAAAGACATACAATATATATTATCCATGTATAAACATATATATTATTTACTTTTGATATAAATACAAAACACATAGAGATGCAAAAATACAGCCATAAAGACACTATATAACACACTGTGTGTGGAGTTTTTGAATCATCATAAGTGGGATTCTTGGTCTTGGAAGCTACTATTTTCACTATGTATCTTGCAAATTGACTTGCCTGTAGAATTTTCCTCATTGTTTTGTCGAGAAGCGTTGTCGAAGTGATATTCACCACCATTTTTCTGGCCCCTGCACACAAAATTATCAAATTGTTTAGTATTTGTGAGCAGAGAGAGAGAGAGAGAGAGAGATATGTACTTGTGGGTAATATTCGAAGTGGAGATTTATGGGGTTGGCATTCAGGATCCTTAAAATTGGACCCAAAAGATTACTAACCCTAATAAAAAAAACTCAATCGGCAAAAAAAATAAGAACCGTTACTTTTCAATTTATTTTATTCCATTAATTAATAAACGTTAAATTTAAATTGGCTCAATTCACAATAGAATGAACAATCACAATCGATTCTGTTTGAGCAATGATCTATTGTCAATATTATATGAAGTAGCATCTCCCATTTAAGTTATTTTAAGCATGACAATATTTTAGCTAGGCAAGTATTTATCATTTTTTTTCAAACATTAAGATTTTCTTCTTTACTCACAAAGACTGAAATTAAACCAATAATCATAATCATGTGAGTTGAAAATGAAAATCCTAACTGATAACCTAGCCTAAAAACTTTCTCGATGCAACCCCAACATTTGATTTCGACTGTCATTAATTCTTTCAATGCAATACTCCGCAATTTGGTTTCACTTCTTTATATAATCAGTAATCAAGTTACTTATTACTCATCACCATTTTCCATAAAGTATCCAAAAAGAAAAATGAACATAAAACAAATACTCACGCCACTCAATTGTAGCAACAATAGATCTGTTCCAAATGGCACTAAGCAACTTAAAAAACACCGTCAATTTAAAATAATTTTTCCTTCCTTTACTTTAATTAAAGAAATTGAAATTAATATAGTCTTCACTATTGTTTCAAAAAAATGGGAAATTTTTTTACTAAAAATAATAACGAAGAAAAATCTTAACCTATATACACAGGTTATATATATCTCATAATCATACTCAAATCAACATCATAATATTAACATTCATGTCACAATCTTTCCTTAAAACTATAATTTACAAACCACCACAACATAACAATTTATCAGGCTAATAACGGTGCCTAAAAACACTATGCAATGCATAAGTATCACCAATGAGGAAATGAAAGTGTATTAAAATAAATTAACTTCATTGAAATACTGGTCGAATTGCAGATATATTTAAACAATTGCTTATTATTTTCAAATGATTTCAACAAAGTTATCTCAAAAAATATGACTCCATAATTAACAATATAAGATTCCTTGATTGTGAAAAGGAACTACAGTCGAACCATTCATTGCTCAAGCTATGAAAGCAAGGGAATAAAAGAAAAGAAAACTACAACTTTGTGTGACTAAATCAATTGAAGAAAGGAAAGAAACTGAATTAGTCACATTCACATAACACTAAACTGGAGAAAAGAAAAGAAAAAAAGAAATGAATATTAATCCAATTGCTAAAGTTGGCATGCATGAAGAAGAAATATGATAAAAATTCTAGTATATTGTGTCACACCCACAAATAGTTAGTGATTTAGTCAATTTGTTTGAGTGTATAAAGCATATGGATGTGGATAATGTAGTACCTTGTCACCAATATGAAATTCTGATCTTGAGGAGCATCGTGTTTTTTTCCAAACAATATTAAATGATTTAGTTTTGGTAAAATTGAGGCAAAAAAAAAAGTCTTGGAAAAATAATAAATTGGTTAGAAACAGATTGATAACACGTCATACCAGTGGTTGGAGTTAATG
>CAUOFW020006919.1:0-22599 GCA_963454935.2 Ilex paraguariensis
ATATCCAATAAAAGTACATTTTATTGGATTTAGGATCTAATTTTCCTCTATTAGGTCCTAAAATTTTTGACATGAACCGAACTACCCCAAACTTTAAGTGAGAAAGACTTGGTTTTGTACCCCCTTCAAATTTCATATGGTGTCATTCCTATTGTTTCTAGATGTACTCTATTAAGAATATAAATGGCGGTAGAAATAGCCTCACCCCAAAAATAGTGCTTAAGTGTGCATGACTAAGGATAGATCAAACCATGTCAAGAAGTGTTCTATTTCTCCTTTCGGCTACACCGTTTTGTTGAGGTGTATAAGAAATTGTTAATTGATGTATTTATATTTTTATTTACAAAAGATTCAAATATTTCAGCCATGTATTCACCACCTTGATCCGTCCTTAGTGTTTTAATTTTTCTACCTAGTTGGTTTTCTACTTCCACCTTAAATTCAATAATTTTTTGTAAGGCATCTGATCTATTCTTGTAAATATATATAACCATATCTTGAATAGTCCCGGTGAAAGTAATAAAATATTCCATACCGATGAATTTTAACATTTAGAGAACCACAAATATCCGAATGTATTAATTCTAGAAAATCTTTATTCTTTTTAATTTTCCAAATGGCTTTCTAGTCATTTTTCTACTTATACAAGATTCACATGGTTTCAAGTCAATATCTAAATTTGGAATCAATTCAATGTTAGCCATCTTTTTCATTTTATTATAATTAATATGACCTAATCTCATATGCCATAAAATAGAATCAACATTAACATCACAAGAGACATCAATATAAGCAAAAAAAGAACTAATTTTATTATTGTCACTAACAACATTCAAACGGTAAAGACCATCAACTTTAGTCCCCCATGCAAGAATACGACCATGTTTAGCAATAGAAATTTTATAAGACTGAAAACGGACTTCAAAACCCTTATCATCTAAACGTGGCACAGACAAGAGATTGTGCCGCATATTAGGCGCATAAAGTACATCAGTTAAGAGAAGGTTGTTTTTTGCTGGGCAACAAAATTCTCACAGTGCCAATTCCAAGCACATCACAGTAAGTATTATTTTCCATGTATAACTTGTGGTCGCCGATTTTCACCTCTTTTATTTCAACAAAATTATCTCTAGTCTTAGCCACATACCGAGAAGAGGCAAAATCAATCCACCAAGCAAGAGAGTCATAGTCTGCAAGAAGTGACTCAGAAACCACACACATAATGTCTCTTGATCCTTTAAAATTTTGACCATTATTCTTTTGTGTGCAATTTCTTTTGTAATGACCAAGCAGCCCACAGTTATAACATGTACCTATATGTTTTCCCTTAAAATTATTATGTCTCTTGAACTTGTTATATTTCTTATTGTTCCTTTTAAAATGCTTGTCTTGTCTTGGCTTATAAGAAAAGATAGAGTAGTTGACACATATTAGATGGGGCACCCGTAATAAATTAGGAAGATGGGACACTAGAAACTAGGTTTGACACATTACTAGTTTTTTTAGCCCTTCTCTTGGCCTCAATGCCTAGCAACATAGGTAATTTTACCATTGTTAAATCTTGGCCAGACATATTCAAAGAAATCACAACGGACTTCCATGAATTAGGAAGACTGTGTAAAATAGTAGAAACTTGCATTTTATTGGGAATTAAGTTGCTTAGAAATGCCAACTTTTTAGCTATTACCACAAGTTTATTAACATGTTCAACAACAAACTTATCTTCTTTCATAAAAGTACCATTATATTTTTCAATCAAGAGTTGAATATATGTGTTAGAAGCAGTACAATAGGCTTGTGTTATAGCATCAAACATAGACTTCGCAGTTTCATGTTCCTAAAAAATTATCTCTAAATCGGGTTCCATAAAAGTGAGTAAGATTGACTTAGCCAATTTATCGTTCTCTATAAATCTTTTGTAGGTGTTTCTAGCAGCCTTTTCGGCTCTAAGAGGTGGTTCTTTTAGGTATGGTGTGTCAATAACATATTCAATTTTATCTTGGAATAATATGTGACGAATCTTACGTTTCCAAGTTGAATAATTTGTATCATTAAGTCTCTCAGTTTTGCTAAGTTCTACACTAGCAGCTTTAGACCCCATATTGACAAATTATTGAAAAATAAATTGCTAGATAAAATTGGTTAGAACTGACCCAATTTAATTTTTTTACCAAAGTGTGGTTCCAAGAGTGCTTCAAGTAGACTGCAACACCAATTGCTCAAATCTATAATAATCAAGATCTATTTTTAATAGCTCAGTCCCGCTGTCGAACGAAAAATAGTTGAAGAGCCACTAGCAACCTTCTCTGTGATTTGGTGCCACAAGATTGAACAACGTAATAAAAGTCGTTGTTTCTGTCAACCATGTTGAAGACCCACCAGTTGCAAGAAAGAAACAAAAATTGAGCTTTGTTCTTTGGACTTCGAAGGACGTGCACAGTAAATGGCAAATTGAGGTACATCAAATTTGTGGTGGCCCTTGTCTTTGCTTTTGAAATCTGATGGAAGCAAATATTGGGGAATAAAATAATAGGTGGGGATACTTTGTTGCTTTGTGATCAGGAAAATAAGAATTGAAAAAACGAAAAAACAGTACGATAAAAAATGATGCGAAAATTTCTGATCACCGCCTGTGGCTCTGATACCAATGTAGAAACAAAAATTGAACAAAGTTTGGTGAATCTGATGAATGGGGAGCTAGCCTTTGAGAATTAAAAATTCTTTTTGATATGAAAACAGTAGGGTTGAGATTTTTCCTCAATGAGTTTTCTCACAAGTTGGGTATTTTCTTGGTGTGTTCTCTCTGTATACAGAGAACCTTATTTATAAGTGAGGATTTTGCTAGCCCTTCAACTAGCCGTTACCATTTAACAAAATATTCTCAACTCCCTAATATTTTCTCAACTCCAACAGTATTTCCTCAACCATCTGCAGTCAAAATAGGCTAATTATACTCCATGTGGGATTGACTAGTCTTTCCCTACTTGATAGGTCTCTCTAGCCAAATCACTCATACTAACTAGAAAAAAATTCCAACCAAACATCCAATTATATCAATGCAATATATGTATGCATGCATCATTATAAAATAATTAATTAATATATAATAGTTTGACAAAAAATACATATATGATATATGTCATGAATAATGCAATATTTAATCAACGGATTGAAGTTTTATATATTCCGGATTTGATCACCGACTGTGGCTTAATTAATATCGAGGAATTTTAGCCACATGTTCCAACAATGTCCAATTAAGGATAGATGATATTATTGTTTATTTTTTTAGTTTTATTTCAATAAATAGTATAATTGTATATTAATTATGATTTTTTTAATAAAAAATTAATTTTTTTTTGATTTTAAATCAATAAATGATATAATAGAACATTAATTTTTGTTATAAAATTTAAAATATTTAATATTCTATTTTTGATTGGATTATTTTTTGTCTAAGTATAACATTTTAAAATTGAAGGATCTAAATATATTTATTAAATGATTAAACTACCTCAATTAAAGATAGATGATATTATATTCATTATAGTTTAGTCCCTTATTTATTTTTTTATTATAATTATATACTAATTATGATTTTTTAAAGAAAAAATTAGATTTTTATTTTTAATTTTATATCAATAAATTACATAATAGAACATAAATTTTTGTTCTAAAATTTAAAAAATTTGATATTCTCTTTTTGATTGAAGTATTTTTTGTCTAAATATAATATTTTAAACTTGAAGGGTCTAAATATTATATACATATAAACTTAATGGGGTTTGAGTGTAATTTACTAAAGGATATTTTAATGGACATTGACGGTAAGGGTTTAAGTATTATACGTGTACAAAATTAAGTGACAAACTTTAAGGAATTTGAGTGTAATTTTTCCTACTTTCTTTGCTCTACACAATGTAAAGAAATGACTAGGATATATTTATTGGATTTCTCCCCTGATTTATGGACATAATGCAATTGCTATGAATGAATTATGTGGCACTAGTTTGAGACCAAACGAAACCAAATTAAGTCTTATGTCCCAATTATTTGGGGTCGGTTATACGAACCCGTTTTCGCCATTCATTTCGATCATGTGTTATATGCTCATTTAAGATAAATATTTTTATATATTTTCTTATTATTTTGTTCAATGTTAATTTAGATCTATCCCTACTTCTAGTCTGTAGGTTTTTGACAGAAATAAAATGCAAAAGATGGCAAAAACAAACTTAATTTTGAGACTTCTGGAGCTTGATTTTTTATTAATCATCAATGCACTTATTTATACAACTTATCAAAACAGAAAAACATAAAGAATGTAGTTAAATCTGTTGCATGTTACATAACAGAAACTACCAAAAAAATAGCATAAAAGTAGGTCAAGCCTAACACACTTTGACAATTTCAAATCAGCATGTGTTTTATTAAACCTCAACACTTCTAAAACATCAGCAGCCCACTCAGCTCTACGTCAACAGCTCCTTGGTCATCATTCAACACTCCTCCTTAACTTTGGAGCTGTAGACTCTAAGCCTTTGCCTCAAGAACTCATACCTAGCTTTGGGAAGTGCCATGGTTTATAACCATACCATGTTTCAAATGGAGTCCGTTGTTGCAAAGCTTTTGTTGGTAATCTGTTCAGCAGAAAAATTGATGTGTTTGTAGCCTCAGCCCAGAGTTTTTTTGGCAGCCCTTTGTCATGCAGCAAACACCTTGTCATCTCTATAAGTGTTATGTTTTTCCTCTCAACCATCCTATTTTGTTGAGGCGTAGAAGGTGCTGTCAGCTGGTGCTCAATGTCTTCATTTTCACAGAACTAGTTAAATTTTTCTGAGGTGTATTCAGTTCCATTATCAGACCTGATCACCTGCATTTTGTATCTACTTTGATTTTCCACCCAAGCCTTAAACTTCCAAAAGATGTCAGTAACCTTAAATTTAAATTTCATGAAATAAATCTAGCACATTCATGTGTGATCATCAATGAAAGTAATGTAAAACTTACTGCCATTCAATGATGGTGATTTCTGAGGTCCTCCCACATCTGTGTGTACTAACTGTAGTTTTTGTGTAGCCCTCCAAGCCTTGTTTTGTGGAAATGGAAGCCTTGTCTGCTTCCTGTACTGACAGACTGCAAAAGTAGGAAACTCCTTTTCTAATTCAGGCAAGCCTTCCTCAAGATTGATCTTCTTCATAAAAAGTAGGGTTGTATGATGAAAATGCCCCAATCTCCTATGCCAAAGCATTGTATTGCTATCTTCTTTGTGTATTGCAGTCTGATCCTCTTGCATCAAATTCAAGGCAAAGCTTTTACCTTCCATTTGGACTTTAATCACCTCTCTGCCTTGTGCATCAGTAAGCAAGTAATGATTGTTCTCAAACAACACCTTATATCATTTTTCCATCAGTTGACCAACACTTGAAAGGTTTGGATTAATTTCAGGAACATATAAGACATTAGAAATTAATTTCAAACCTGTGTGGCCTTCGACTGACATTGTTCCTTTGCCTTTTACTATAAGATATATGCTCCATTTCCAATTCTAACTTTAGAAATAGTAGTTGTCAAGCTCTTTTAAAAACTCTTGATCATAAGTCATGGCTTGTACAACCACTGTCTATTAGCCATCTTTTTCTGGAGCTACTGGTAGCATAGCATGATGCCACAAACAGTTGTTCCTCTTAAGGTTGTTCAACAACAATTTTGAATTTTCCTTGCTGCTATTGAGATTTGCATATCCTTTCCACGTGCCCTAATTGACCACACTTGTGACATTTTATATCCGGCCTCCACCAACACCTTTTCTATGGATGATTGGATTTTTTTTGCAGTAAGGACATGGTGGAAATGTAGTGTTGTTGTTGTTGTTGTTATTGTTGTTGCTTTGCTTCTCTTTCTTGAACATATTGTTCTGTGATATAGCTTGAAATGCACCCTCCACACATCCTTCTTGCCTCATAAATCTCCTTTGTTCCTGAGCCTGTAGTGCATTCAACTGTTCTACCAATGTAATACTTGACACATCTTTTGAGTTTTCTATTGATGATATTGTAGCCTCAAACTTTTCAAGAACTGTTACAAGGATTTTTTGAATTATTCTAGAATTAGAAAAATCAGAACCAAGAAGCCTTACTTTGTTAACAATGTCAAGTAGTCTGTCAGAGTAATCCTTGATTGTTTTTGATTCCTTCATTCTTTGCATCTCAAATTATTTGATCAGATTCAAAACTTGCATGTCTTTGAGTCGTTCATACTACAAGAATTTAGGGTTTTCGCATCACTTTTTTTTGCAACGGAATATTTACAGTGACAATTTTTTTTTTTGCAACGGTTCTTGATGCTGATGTTTAAAATAGTATATTTGCAATAGAAAATTGCTGCCGTGGCGAAAAGTAAAAAAAAAATTTCTTTTTTTTTTTTTTGCATTATTATTATTATTTTTTTCTATTACAAGTGCCTAAACCTAAACAACATTGTAGTTTTAATACAACTTATTATTAAAAAAGGTAAATTACATTAACACTACCTAGACTTTGTCCTTAAAACATATTACATTAACATCCTTCAAAGTTTTTACACGTGTAACATATAGATCTCTACCATTTAAAATCGTTTAAAACACTGTCAAAATTTGATTATGTTATCATATTTTAAGAATTTAATTCTCAAAAGATCCTTATAGAAATAACTAAAACCAACCCACTTAATTCAATTAATTTTGCTAGCAGGCGGCTGTTACTAATAGGGGGTTTCAATGTAATATTTCATATCTGAAGGGATCTGTGTGTTTTAGTGACAAAGTTCAGGGGGTGTAGATGTAATTTATCCTATTACTTCCTTCTTCATCTAGTTGATCTGTCGCATAACGCCTCTCTTCACACGTCTCCTCCTTTTTCTCCAACTATGTACGACTCTTCACTCTCTCTCGCTCCCTCTGGTTCTCGCTTCCTCTGTCTCTCTAAAATCAGGCAAGACCAAGAACTCAAAGTCAAAGCAGCCACTCCAAATCAAAGTAAATCCGGTGAGCCGCCCAACAACAGTTGAGCAGAATAAATATAAGAAGGTCCACAAGTTCTCTCCATCGCCAAAGAAAGACGAGGACAAGAACAAGAAGAAAGAGAACGATCCTGAGGTATCTCTCTTTCATCCTCTACGACTCTTCTTCCCCCTTTCTCTTTTGCACTAGATGCAACATCCAACAACCATTCATAGCCCTCAGCCACCATGTGTTCGACAAAATTTCTCAAAGAGTTTACTATCTCCTCTCTCACAAAGCACACACACAAAAATTGATTACCTATCTTAATTTTTGGTGTTGAGTTTATTTAATTGGAATTAGGTGTTGATTTAATTGGATTTAGTTTCACAATAATTTGTTAAATTTTGGTGTTAAATTTGTTAGCCTCCATCACCCAAGTAACTATTTCTCTCTCTTTCTCTACTCTCGGCGAATTCCTTCTTCTCCCAATCTCTATTTTTTTTAAAGGACAATGGTGGTTGTAGGCAGGTAAAATGGGAATTACATAGTCCAAAATTCTAAATGTTTTTCCCATATTTTTGTTCTAGGTCTTGACTTTAATGATACAAGATATGCAATTTCATTTAATGATACAAGATATGTGATGGGACATTTTCGAAATACTCCAAGATGAAGATACGTGTTCTCGGTGTCACTAATCCTTGTTACTGAGATCACGTACACATCGGTTCAAAAGTCCCTCTCCCCCGAGGTATTTGTCATAGGGATCAAGTAGCATCCAGTACGTTTACGTACCGACACGTATCCCTCGGTCTGATATAGGTACATCGGTCGCTATATGTACCAATCCCCTCCTCGGTACCGATATGTACCAATGTCCAGGATGACATTCTCTTCTCCTGCAGAGCTACTGATGTACAGGTCACTAGCCTAGGCTAGGCTAGGTTAGTTATCATGACCTCGTCTTACACAATTGGTGTCAGAAGGCACAGGAAGGCAGGGGCCATAACCAATCGGGAATGGACGCGTGGCATATTGTGTCACATCAGAGACAGAAAGACCGCATGCCCTTGCTGACACACGACTTGGAAAAACAAGCATTTAATTACACCATTCCCTTGATGAGACTGCATTCAATGCGGTAAGGCTCGAAAGTGAAAGATAATAAATGTCTCTAAGGCTGGACATTTATTGCATCCTCCCCGAGAGGAGCTCATTAAACAGTCGGCATGCTGATGACACAGCCTTGGTTGCTCGGGATCCCGAACAATTAAAAGAGAAGACATTCCTCGTAGGAATCAGTGCGCACGTTGCCTGTATCTAATGATCACCTACTGACCACATTGACAGCAATCATGAGTATTTGAGGTATAAATACTCCTCGCAAAAGGCAAGGTAGAGGAGAACAAAAAATCTTTGCTACAAATTATACTCAGTGTTTTCTTCTTCCTCTCTCTCAAAAACTGACTTGATCGTCAGAGGGGATACGCCGAAAAACACTCCGGCGCCCTTCTAACTTGTCTTTCTTTGTTCCAGGCACCTCCCTCAGCCTTATTGGATCATTCCATTGACCCACGAGGGTCTCTCGTTACCGTTCCAGGTTACCACTGGACCTCACAGGTCGTCCCAGACAGCAGGGTTGACCATTCGACTGACTCACTCAAGTTCACCAAGGGAGAGATCTGTTCTCGTGTTTATATTATGCAAGATCTAGCACGCAAAATCTGGCGCCGTCTGTGGAAAACGACTAATTTTTTTCTAATTTCTTCTCTATAAAGAACAGTGACCATGGTGAATACTCGACAAAAAGGGAAAGGTCCCCAACAAAGAAGCCTCGAATTACAAGCTCCATGTCACCATGGAGGGAGAGATCACACTGATGGGAATAGAAATGTCTCTATTCAGTCAAGAGGGCCTACTCCTCAGACCAGTATGGGCATCAGATCAGGAGGAACCGCCCCTTGGCTCGCCAACTAGCGGAGGTGATCGAAGAAAAGTTTGGAGATCGATTACGACAGTTGGAAAAGGACAATGTGAACGTCCTAAGCCGGCTCAACGAATTCGCCGCCTCCGGCGAAGGGTCGAGGGACTCATTCCTTTCTCGTGGGCTCCCCGTCCGGGAGGCGAAAACAAAGGATCTAAGGAATCATTTAAACAACAAGGCAGAAAGCTCCAGGGCCCTAAAGCGACCAAAAGCCAATGAGCGCCCTCTTAACGACCATTCCAGGAAGGCAAGGCCTTTAGCCCTGAACGACCTCCGACGAGGACTGTCAAGACGGAGGAAGGGAGATGGGTCCAAGGAGGATTCAACCCTATCCACGCGACGCCCAGGAAATAGGGGACCCATTGACGAACTCGGAGACTTCAGAAGACACCCGTTGGGGAGAAAATTGATCTCAGGGCTCGGTTGGAATCCAGGAGAAATGACAAGACAGTCCAGGATGATGCCGAAGACGAGGTCATGCAATCACCCTTTACCAGGGGTATCACAGAGATGGATGTTTCGAAAAAATTCGTCTTGCGAGGTTCAAAATTTATGACGGACGGTCCGATCCCAAAGCCCACCTCAGGCAGTACAAGCAAATGATGTCCCTGTATCATTCAGAACAACGGTTACTCTGCCGAGTGTTTCCCATGAGCTTGGGGGACTCCGTGATGAAGTGGTTCGAGGCTCTTCCCCCGAACAACATTGGATCATGGAAGGAGCTTACGAGACAGTTCCTAGCCCGATTCATTACGGGGAGTAAGCGGCCTAAGGACATCGGATCATTACTGACGCTCAGACAGAAGGAATCTGAGACCCTTCGCCAATATGCCATCCGGTACTGGAAAGAGGTTAATGAGGTAGAGGGCTGCTCGAAAGTCATGGCAGCAGCGTCTTTCAGGCTCGGCTTGGCTAGGGACACGGACCTGTACCGATCCTTGACCAAAAAGACTCCCTCGGATATGGGCGAGCTGATGGCCCGGATAAACAAGTACTCAAGGATCGAGGACGAGATGGGAAGCAGAAAAGGCCGAACCCTCCAATCTAAGAGAAAAGAGAGGGAGCGAGACGATACTCCCCGAAAGGGACTGCTACCCCCTCCGGGGGGGTCGTTCAAAGGAGTTCACACTATATTCAAGGAACCCATCTTCAAGTTGCTCCACAAGATAAAACATGAGTCATTCTTCAAGTGGCTGCCCAGGATGCAGAGTGATCCCTCCACCCGTGATCAAAAGGTTAGGTGTTCCTATCACCGGGATTTCGGACATCGCACCGAAAGCTGCAGGGTATACAAATCGTTCTTGGAAAGATTAGTCTGAGACGGATACTTGAAAGAATACATAGAGCCCAGGACGGTAGAGAGACAAACCCCTGTCCCGACCGAGGAGCCAGACAATGTCATAGATGTCATCCATGTATGTCTGCTAGATCGCCCCACGTCTAAGGAACTCGAGTCCGATCTCAAGAGGGTAGCTTTTACAAGAAAGATAGCCGAGGATGGTGGGGGGCCACCCAGTAAAAGGGCCAGGAGTGGGGAGCCCAGCATCATGTTCTCCGACGCGGACTTGACAGGTGTGGTGACTCCTTATAACGACGCCTTTGTCTTAACCCTGAAGATAGGTAAGTTTGACGTCAAGAGGGTGTTGATAGACTCCGGGAGTTCCTCGGAGGTGATGTACTCTGACACTTTAAAACGGATGGGTCTTGGCCTCAAGGACCTCACCAAGGTCAGGACACCCCTCATCGGTTTCAACGGCTCGTTCGCCTTGCCCATAGGCAAAATCACATTGCCAGTGGTTACAGGTCCCTTCGTCATCAACACCGAGTTTGTCGTGATTGATGCGGACTCTCCCTACAATGTGATCATGGGACGAGCATGGCTGCATGCGCTGGGAGCTGTGCACTCCCCTTATCACCAGAAACTAAAATTCGCCACGCCAGAGGGGATCATGGAGATCCGAGGGGACCAAGCGTCCACAAAAAATTATTTTTATTCAGCTGTTAGAGCCGGGGCCTTCACTCAAGAAAAGGGGCGAACTCCGGAAGAGATCATGGAAAAATAATAATTGCAGTCCGGGCATCCAGGAATGGATGACCCCCGGATTGACCCAACGGAACGGTCGGTGGAGGACCTCTGGAAGGTGCCCTTGGTGGAGGAAGAAGTAGAAAGATACTTTTTAGTTGGAACCGCGATGCCCGCAGCCGAACAGGAGGAGATGATTGAGTTCCTAAGGAGAAATGAAGACGTGTTCGCTTGGAACGCAATGGAGATGACGGGAGTAGACCCCGAGATAATCACGCACAAGCTGCATGTTGACCCGGTGCACAAGCCAGTAAAACAGAAGCCACAACGTATGGCCCCGCATCACGCCTGTGCGGTCAACGAAGAAATTGACAAACTCCTGAAGGCCAACGTCATTCGAGAGATACAGTTCCCAGAATGGCTGTCTAATACGGTTGCGCGAAAAAAAAGGGGGGGAAATGGCGTATTTGCGTAGACTTCACAGATCTAAATAAGGCATGTCCCAAGGACGACTACCCCTTACCAAAGGTGGACCAGCTAGTGGATGCCACTGCCGGATATGAACGCATGGACTTCCTGGATACCCGAGCAGGATATCACCAGATCCCTCTCCACCCCCCAGATCAGGAAAAAATGGCGTTTATCACTCCAAGGGGAGTTTACTGTTACAAAGTGATGTCGTTTGGACTAAAGAACGCCGGGGCAACATACCAAAGACTGATGAATCGGATGTTCAAAAGGCAGATCGGCAACACCATGGAGGTCTACATTGACGATATGCTGGTGAAGAGCAAACGAAGCTGTGATCATCTGATAGATTTGGTAGATACCTTCTCTACCCTCAAAGAGTACGGGCTGAAGCTGAACGCAACAAAGTGCGTTTTCAGAGTGGAGTCGGGTAAATTTCTCGGATACCTGGTCAGTCAACGAGGAATCGAAGCTAACCCGGATCAGATTTAAGTGATCCTGGACATCCGGAGCCCCCGAACTGTCCGAGAAGTCCAAAAGCTCACGGGGATGCTGACAGCACTTAACCGGTTCGTCTCACGCTCCTCAGACAAATGCAAACCTTTCTTCGGAGCCATCAAGAACGCTGGGAAGGATATGTGGAGCCAGGGGTGTGAAGATGCCCTGGCTGGAATCAAGTAATACCTCAGGACTCTCCCGACCTTATCCGTCCCTGTCCAGGGGGAAATGCTCTTCTTGTATTTATCTGTATCCGAATTTGCGGTAAGCGGGGTACTTATTCGTGAGCATGAGCACCGCCAGAAGCCGATTTATTACGTAAGCAAGGCGCTCCTGGACGCGGAGACAAGATACCTGCCCCTAGAGAAACTGGCTCTATCCCTGGTCACCACTGCAAGAAAACTAAGGCATTATTTTCAGGCGCATCCAATTACCGTCCTTACCGATCAGCCCTTAAAGGCCATTTTGAGGAAAACGGAACTCTCCAGAAGGATTTTCAAGTGGGTAATGGAGCTAGGGGAACACGACATTCATTTAAAACCTCGAACCGCCATAAAAGGTCAGGTATTGGCGGACTTCATAGTTGAGTTTTCAGGGGAACATCCCGTTCTAGACAGACCGCCTCCTCCCGACATAGCGTCTCCAACGAATTACGAGGGGTCACCATGGCTTTTATGTGTGGACGGTTCGTCAAATAATAAGGGGTCCGGGATCGGTATCTTGCTGGTCTCTCTAGATGGGACGGTCACGGAGCAGGCCGTTCGGCTGGGATTCAAAGCGTCCAATAACGAAGCTGAATACGAGGCCCTCATCTCAGGACTTCGGTTAGCTGAGGCAACTGAAGTTACAGACTTAATCGTGCATTGCGATTCCATGCTGGTAGTCAACCAAGTCAACGGAGAGTTTGAGACAAGGGACCCTAGGATGAAGGCTTACCATCTCCAGGCGACAACTGTTATAACGCCCCAAAAACCCCCTTGGGTGACATTACATTCTAAAAACCATTCACCCCATGAGAGCATTACGTAAATTCATCACGACGAAAGTTCATTCATCAACCATTCATATTTTAACAAAATTTGGGCAGAGTCTCCTTTGTACGGGGAGCTTTACCCAAAACACAACCTGTACAATTATATTACAATTGACCACACCGGGTCCACATATGCATAACTATTGACCACACCGGGTCTATTTATCCATCATAAAATAAACTTTCATTCATCATATGTCATATCCACACTATCATCCCAAAAGAATAAGTCCAATCTTGGCCTTTACATCTCCACAATGTAATAATATAACGCAGCGAAAATAACAAAAAAAAGAACTAGACTTCAAAAGGATATTCTAAGTATAATCTAGTCTAGAACAAAATAAAAGTGTCACTCTAAGCGTCCACCTCGGGATCCACATTCCCTTCAAGCGGAGTCTCCCAATGGGCGGGCTCCTCGGCTCCTAACTGCTCCTCAAGTGTGAAATCTGAAAATGTTATTTGTAGGGGGTGAGCACGAAGCTCTGTAGCAAAATCCTCTCAACTCATACAAGGTTTATAAAAATATATAAAAGGGTCGGTCTCATTTTTCAACATAGCATAGATACATAATTTGAAATGAAACGGGTGCATTTTTCAACGAATCTCAAGTTTAAGTAACAATAGTAATAGAAAGGAGCAATTTCAACCAAGTGCTAATAAACATCCATTGCCAAAATATAAATCATTTCCCACACATGATATCATATTGTCCTCTCTAACGGGAGCATCCTTACAAGGAACCTCTCACCCTCAAGATTTGATTTCTCAAGCATCCTTACAAGGAACCTCTTGAGAAAATCACATACTGTCCTCTTTTGGTGTGAGCATCCTTACAAGGAACCTCTCACCCTCAAGATTTGGTTTCTCAAGCATCCTTACAAGGAACCTCTTGAGATGGAATGAGCATCCTTACAAGGAACCTCTAATCCATGTTCATTCTAACAACCATACAAGATCACATCATCCCAACAATCGTCACACATAATCAAGGATTCCATAATTCTCCAATTTACAAGCAAATTTCCAAAGATCCACAAATCCATTATGAGGCAATTTCAATAAACAATTAGGAAAATACAAGAGATCACCACAACATCATTTATTACTCAACACAAACCACTAAAGTTTTCAAAGCCAAGATTGAGTGACTATAGAGAGAAAAATCCATATTTCTCAAAAGTTAGGGTTGAGAGCAAAAACAAGAGAAAGTAGTTACCCAACCATAACATTGTTTAGAACATGATAATATTTGCATGGACATCAAGAATCAAAGGTTTCCTAACATACATCTAAAATTTAGATCAAAAAAAAAAAACCTATATGTATACATAGCCCTAGTCTCAATGTAAGAGACAGAGAAGAAATCCCCTACCTTGAATCAAAGTTTCAAACCAAAAACCCAAGCTCTAATGACCTCCTTTCTTCCTTTCCTCCTTTCCTCTATCTTCCCCAAGGGTGCTAAGGGGTTTGGGGGTGAGAGATGTGAGAAAAAATGGAAGAAATTGGCTGGATTCTGTGTTTTAAACACAGCAGTCCGCGACAAATCACTGTTCATGGCTGAATTTTGAGTTTTTTTTAAAATTACAGTTTTACCACTAGAAATCTCCAATTTGATCCATACGACTACCCTAAGGTTTTTCGACGTTCCGGATTCATTTTTAATGTTATTTTAACCTAAAAACATTACTTTTTATGATTTATTTCAAAACTAAAATAAATTCACACTTGGAACATTAAAATTTCTATTTTATTCCTTCGAACTACTATAGGTGATATCCTTACGATTTTAATATATATATAGTTTATTCTTAAGTCATTATATATAGAAGAATCACTAAACAAGTACATTAATATATTAATGTAAACATATGGGGTTTTACACCTTCAAGGTCTAATAAGAAAGCACAACCCTTTACTATCCAAGGAGCACTATAGTGCAGATTTTTGGTCAACTTCATAGAATAAACTGATTTGACTCAGGTATTTCTAGGAGGTGTAACCTATATGGTTGGAAAGATATACGAGTTAGGGTTTTAACAAAAATAACGGTGCACAATTCGGACTTTCCAATAAAGAGTTATGATGAAATTAGCGAAAGGTAGTTTGCCGGACAGATTTTTAGACAGTGTAGACACTACTTCGTAATATGGACATAACTCCTTCCTCCTAGTTTCCGATTGAGATGATTCAAGGTGATATGGAATCCTAAGAGAGAGCTCTACAAATTTCATGTTTTAAGTTTTGAGAGATATGGACTGCATCAAGGTCGAAATCGAGCTTGATGTTACAGCCAGTGCACTGTTCATCCCTTTTTCATTCTACCAAATTCAAACACACATCACTACACATATCCCCATTTTTACAACAATTATTTACTATATATCTATATACATATATAAAAGAAAATGCGGGGTGTTACAACTGTGATCTGAAGATTCGAAAGGATTGAGATCAAACAAGTGTCCCGAGACAAGAACACGTACACCGACGCCCTGGCTTGCCTAGCCTCGGCAGTGGAGTCCCCTCAGTCGCGCAGGATCACCATAGAATATCTTTCCACATCTTGCATAGACCATGCCCCCGAGGCAATGGTCGTCCAGGACGCGCAGAAGCCGCCCAGGACACGCAGAAGCCGCCCAGCTGGGTTGATTCCTTTCTCAGGTTCCTAACAACAGGAGACCTCCCGGAGTGTTCAAAGGAAGTAAGGAAGATAAAACTTAAAAGCCCCAAGATTTTGGGTCTCCCCAGATCAGAAGCTGTATCGGAGGTCTTTCTCAGGACCTTACTTATTATGTGTCCAAGAGGACTAGGTGAAAGACCTTCTATATGAGGTACACGAGGGAATATGCGGGGGGCACTCTGGGGGGCGATCAATGGCACACCGCATCATGTCTCAAGAATATTGGTGGCCGCGAATGCAAAGGGATGCGCACGCATATGTCCAAAAATGCGACCAATGTCAGAAGTTCTCCCCTGCAATCAGGCAACCCGCGGGGGACTTGCACCCCCTGACCAACCCTTGGCCATTCGCCCAGTGGGGACTCGATTTAGTTGGGCCCCTACCTAAGGCTCCTAGAAACAAGAAGTTCTTCATTGTGGCCACAGATTATTTCACCAAGTGGGTTGAGGCGGAGCTGTTGACTCACATCTGTGACATAGATGCTAAAAAATTCGTCTGAAAAAACATAGTCATCAGATTCGGGATTCCTCGGGCACTGGTATCGGATAATGGGACTCAATTCACCGGCAGACGTTTCAAGTCTTTTTGCGAGCAACACGAAATCTGTAATTTCTATTCCACCCCTGCCTATTCCCAAGCCAATGGGAAGACAGAGGCTTCCAACAAAACAATTATCAATGGAATCAAGAAGAGATTGGAGAAAGCCAAGGGAAAATGGGCAGATGAGCTATTAAACGTTTTGTGGGTGTACAAGACCACCCCTCGGTCTTCGACAGGAGAAACCCCATACTCCATGGCTTACGGAATGGAAGCAATCATACCTCTTGAGGTAGGACTCCCGACCATAAAGACCCAAGCTTTCGACTCAGGGGGAAATGATCGTCAACTTAGACTGAATTTGGATCTAGCGGAAGAAAGAAGGGAGATAGCCGCCTTGAGAATAACCAAGTATCAGGAAAAGATTTTTCAACTGTATAACAAAAGGGTCAAGGCGCGAGAGTTCCGAATCGGCGATCTGGTCCTCAGAAGGATAACGGCCAATACCCGTGACCCAACAGAAGGAAAAATGGGACCTAACTGGAAAAGGCCTTACAAAGTGATATCTATCGGAGGCGCCGAGTCATATAGATTAGAAGACATAGACGGAAAACTTGTAATGCGACCATGGAATGTGATGAATCTAAAGAAATACTATTTTTGAGTATTATCTCCCTCAGTGCTCGCCAACGACAAAGATAAAGGGCAAGGCCCTGGGGACAGAGTTCAAAGACTCCTGCCCCCGAAACAAACACAGGAGCAAGCCTTCTGGAAGGGCAAGGCCCTAGGGACAGAGTTAAAGGACTCTCGCCCCCGAATCAAACACAGGAGCAAGCCTCCTGGAAGGGCAAGACCTTGAGGACAGAGTTCAAGGACTCCTGCCCCCGAAATAAACATAGGAGCAAGCCTCCTGGAAGGGCAAGGCCCTGGGGACAGAGTTCAAGGACTCCTGCCCCCGAAACAAACATAGGAGCAAGCCTCCTGGAAGAGCAAGGCCCTGGGGACAGAGTTCAAGGACTCTTGCCCCCGAAACAAACACAAGAGCAAGCCTCTTGGATGAGCAAGGCCCTGAGGACAGTTCAAGGATTCCTACAAAAGTGTACACAAGAAAGAATTAAGTACTCCAAAAAAGCTTTAATTCAAAAAGAGGGGCTTTGTGTCCCCAAGAGCTACAAAAAAAGGGCTTTCATCTGGCCCCGGGCATCTCCAAAACATCGCCCGAGGGAGAATCAGCGTAGAAAGGTTGAGCATCTTCAGGAGCAGGCAGAGTGGAAGGTACTTCGGCAACAGAGAGAGCCTGAGGAATATTATGGTCAGGAGCCCGGTCCGGCAGGGCCTCGTCAGACAAATCCACGATTTTCGGCTCGGGCAGATCAACCGAAACTTGCACCGGCGTTGGATTCGCGCCCTCGGCAGCAATCTCGGCTTCGGCATGTTCCATCTCCGCCGAGGGCACGTATTTGTGCATCTGGAAGAGCGGGGAGTCTGACGGGATCCCAGCAGACTGGAGCGCCTCGTCTCACCCCTTCTTGAAGAACTCCTTGTTGTTTTCCTTAAGAGCGGGGAACACATCATCGGCGAACTCTTCTCGGAGTTGCTCCTCGGACTTCCTATTCTGTGTCTCAGCCCTGATCCTGTCCAGCTCTTGGGTCAGAGCCAGACATCTTTCCTTTGAACCAACAGCCCTATCCTCTACCGCAGAGAGCCGCTGCGTCTGTTCTGTTATCCTCCTCTCAGGGTCGACAAGGGCAGCACTTAGCTTTTCAGCGCCGACCTTCGCCAACTTGGCATCCTTGAGGAGTTACTCGATTTGAGCAGCCTACCCCGCGAGGGTGGAATCCCTGGCAGCTACGTCCTCCTTAGCACTGGCAAAGGCTCCATCGGCTTCTTCTTTCTGCTCTCGAATCCGCTGAAGGTCCATCCTAGCCCCATGATACCGCGCCGCTATTACGGAAATCTGTTTGGGTGGCCTGCAAATGAAAGGACATGTCACTAAAAGGAAAAGCGGCTAAAAGAGACTAAAATAAAGATGAACTTACCACCAGGGAATTCTGGATGATAGAACGAAACAACACGTTCGTTGATCGCCCCCTATGAGCCACCATGTCGGCCTCGAAATGCAACATCTCGCTCACTGCATTGGCGACATGAGGGTCCTGTAAAATGGAGTCGTCGACCCTGATTACTCGGTTCATGTGATCAGTGGCTCGAGGATTCCACTCCGCGGCTTCCACTGTCTGCGGAAGGGGAGGAGGAGTCTGCTGTTGCCGCTGTTACTGTTGTTGCTGCTGTTGCTGTTGTTGCTGAGGAGCAGGAGGTAACCCACGACCTCTCCCACTTTGCTGCTGAGCGGAGGGGGCCCTAGATCCCCTGCCAAAGCCGTCGTGCCTATGTTTGATCCTCCTCTCCTCTTCTACCTGAGGATCTCGGTCACGCACTTGACCCCGACTGACGACTCTTGAGGATAGGGTGGCGTTGGTCCCTGCAGATGGGGCCCCACCAGTCGATCCTCGTCCCATCCCGGCAGCGAGGGCTTGCCTCTGCCTTAGAAACCCTAGATCAATGCGGGGCGTGCTGGACATAGCTACCTCGAGGGCGTCTAGAGATTGTAGGATTTGGAAGTCTGGCCACGAATCTCTCCCCGAAGTCCCCACCTTGGCGTGCGAAGGAACCAAGTCCTCTCTGACCCCGAGCTCTTCAATTTCACCCTCTACTTTTGCCTCCGAGGCCCGGTCAGGGTCTTCTTCCAAGTTCTCCTCGACCTCTTGCCCCACCGCCTGATCGAAGAGTTCAGACCACCGCGAGGCTTGAAAGGCTGGGGAAGCTGTGAAAACTTTTTATATCCGGGAGTGTAATTCAGGAGGATGTGGGCAGCCCGGCAGAGCCCGTCGTCACCAGTGAATCTCCAAACAGTGACTAGGTCCGCAAAGTTCACCAACGACTGAGGTGGAGGAGCTGTTTCCCGAGGGGAGATGTCTGCACAAGCAAAAGAGGGGAGTGAGTCATGAGCACGTAGAAAATCTCAAAAAAAAAAAAAAACAAAGTAATAGACCCGAAGGAACAGACGTACTTGTCGTTCTCCATTCCAAAGGGCATAACAAGCCGTTATACTCGGGACCGACACCTCTCTGCCAAGATCCCTTGAAGATAAGTACGTCATCTTTGTACCCCTTGTTCGAGTCAGGAAGGTGAGTTAAGAGGTACATAGATGGGTCCCTGACTTTGAGGTAGAAGTGTTGTTGAGGCATGACTCTCAAGAGGGAATAATAAAAAAGGATATCGTTCAGCCCGACATTTACCCCAAGACGCCTATTGAGCTCTAGGACCCCCATAATTATCCTGAAGACATTAAGGCAACACTGCCCGGGAAAGAGGTAGAAATGAGAGAGGAACTAGAGAAGCAGAGGGGGCAAAGGGAACCTAATTCTGCCTTCTATGATGACTTTGATATAAAAAGGCATTGCATCCTCGGTACCGAGGGTACGAGGGTGCACAGTCGGGTTATAATCCTCTATGTCTACATTCGGGGGAACGCTGTACTTAACCCTAAATCTATTAATTTGCTCACCACCTTTTACTTTATACTTCCCTGGCCTCGAAGTACTAGCCTGAGGATTCTCGGGGGCAGGGCGACGACGAGGCATCTTCAAAAAGTGATAAAAAATAGAGGGGGTCTTTTCCATGAAGATCCCCAAGAAGGCTTCCCGAGGATTGGTCGTTGAATGGCAACTAGAAAATACCTCTCGTTATCGAAAAACCAAAAGAGACAGAAGGGCGAAGAAATGGAAGATACTGGGACTCACCAGAGTGTAAAAAGAAGTTTTTTTCTGGAAAACTTGAATCGACTCCTTTCAGAATGTTCAAAAGCAAGGATAGATCTGCTGGCCTTAAAACTTCAGTGAAAAGGTTGGGCAATTGACAATGGAAGGAAAGAGGTCTCCGGCGAAGATTCAGGTAAGGGCTCTCTGGAGAAAGTTCAGAATGACGAAATAAGAGAAGAAGAGAGGGAACCCCTTTATATATAGTAAATATCCCATCAATGGGCGCGAAGCACGAAAAGGCGCATTTAATGCGCATGACATCCTAAGCAGGGGAAAACAGCTAGGGACAATGATGAAGCAGTTGGGGTTGTTGCAAAACCCTTCGTCTCCTTACAAAGCGTGTCCTCGGTGTCCGAAGATCGAAGGCTGGGGGGCAGTGGATGAGACATTTCTGAAATACTCCAAGATGAAGACACGTGTCCTCGGTGTCACTAATCCTTGTTACTAAGATCACGTACACATCGGTTCACAAGTCCCTCTCCCCCGAGGTATTTGTCATAGGGATCAAGTGACATATAGTACGTTTACGTATCGACACGTATCCCTCGGTCTGATATAGGTACATCGGTCGCTATATGTACCAATCCCCCCCTCGGTACCGATATGTATCAATGTCCAGGATGACATTCTCTTCTCCTGCAGAGCTACTGATGTACAGGTCACTAGAGTAGGCTAGGCTAGGTTAGTTATCATGACCTCGTCTTACACAATTGGTGTCAGAAGGCACAAGAAGGCAGGGGCCACAACCAATCGGGAATGGATGCGTGGCATATTGTGTCACATCAGAGACAGAAAGACCGCATGCCCTTGCTGACACACGACTTGGGAAAGCAAGCATTTAATTACACCATTCCCTTGATGAGACTGCATTCAATGCGGTAAGGCTCGGAAGTGAAAGGCAATAAATGTCTCTAAGGCTGGACATTGGCATGCCGATGACATAGCCTTGGTTGTTCGGGATCCCGAGCAATTAAAAGAGAAGACATTCCTCGTAGGAATCAGTGTGCACGTTGCCTGTATCTAATGATCACATACTGACCACACTGACAGCAATCATGAGTATTTGAGGTATAAATACTCCTCGCAAAAGGCAAGGTAGAGGAGAACAAAAAATCTTTGCTACGAATTATACTCAGTGTTTTTTCTTCCTCTCTCTCAAAAACTGACTTGATCGTCGGAGGGGATACGCCGGAAAACACTCCGGCGCCCTTCTAACTTGTCTTTCTTTGTTCCAGGCACCTCCCTCAGCCTTATTGGATCGTTCCATTGACCCACGAGGGTTTCTCGTTACCGTTCCAGGTTACCACCAGACCTCACAGGCCATCCAGGCAGCAGGGTTGACCATTCGACTGACTCACTCGAGTTCACCAAGGGAGAGATCTGTTCTCGTGTTTATATTATGCAAGATCTAGCACGCACAATATGTTTTTCCCATATGTTTTTCCTTCTTTGTATGATTCTATATAATATAAAGAAATTCTTAGCACTACATTGCTTTTTTTCTTGTTGCTCTTGATAGAGAGAGAAAGAGAGAATTGCAACAAGTGACTTGCTTGTGTTTAATCCTATTGATTCATACGTGATGGGTCTGTTTCATGCATAGATTTTGTGATGTGATAGCCAGTCAGCATGTGTTGTAGGTCCTATATGATGATGGGTACTTAATTTGCTGGTTAATACATAATCTGAAGCCTTGAGATAACTGGGGTCGCAGCCCCTGATCTAGAAGCTAGTTGTTTTATTGAATGCCTCACTTGAAAGATACATACATAACAAGTGTTTAAGATGATGCAATAGGATCATCGGAGGGGAATTTGTTTAATGACAGTTGACGTCATGATTGCCGTTTATCCATTATGAAGTAGATATTTGAAACCAGTACCCAACAGAATTACTTAAAAAGGCCCCTCAAAATTCTGAATTTACAGAAACTTAGGGTCAAGGTATAGTTGATTCTTTGTGACAACATTCTCAAGTCTCAACTAGTCTTAGTCTCTTATATGATTTTTAACTTAAAATAAGTATTACTAAACTTTTGTTGACAAGGAAAGCTAATGACAAAGGACTGCAAGTAAACGAAGTTTACGCTAAAAAAATAAAGTTTATTTTCTCAATGGACATGTCATGAATTATTTTTTGCGATAGAACTACTTAGCACCTTGTGAGGGATGATATCTACAGATTGGGTATTTTATAAAGACTTGATGTTCAGCACCATCTCACGACATCAACATCTCAATTTGTTCCCTTATTGGTGATTGATATTTTTAGCTAAATTGAATAATTGACATTTGAGGATTTCCAGGACCTCAAGAAATGGTTATGTTTGCATCCTTGTTGATCAATGTGTTATATTTTATTGATGCTTATAAACTTTATTGATTGAATCTCAAAATTACAAGAAGCAAAAAAGAAACTGTTATAACAGAAAACAGTAACTGTTTTAACAAAAAACAGTATCTGTTTTAACAAAAAATGCAAAACATTAAACTGTTTTAACAAAAAACAGAAAACAGTAAATTGTTTAAACAAAACCAGAAAACTGCTATATTTCCTTCTGCACAGCC
>CAUOFW020006920.1:0-22597 GCA_963454935.2 Ilex paraguariensis
AAAAATATTAAATGGAGAATGGCCCTATTCGATCACCTCCTTGAAAGAGACTCTAAGGTCAAAAAAAATTATTAAGAAATGTCCACAAGAACCTTTAAGATCCCAAAAAAATAGTCTATATGTGGAGAACGAGTGGCCAAAATTTTGATGTTTTATTTGAACGGGGTCATTTTCATTTAGATTTTATTTTATTTCTTAACTTAATTAGTAAATTATTTTATTGTTATTTTTAGTTTACTTAGGATGTTACTTTATTTGGTTTCCTAATTTATTTAGGATTCTAATTTCTTAGTTGCTTTAGGGTTTTTACTACCATTTAAAGACTTGTAAGCCTTAGGGCAAAATAGTTTTTTGATGGATTAATAATATTGAGAGTTTTCTCTTTTCTTCTCAATTATTCTGATATTCATAGGAATCAATAAGTTTTTAAAGCTTTTAAAATTGGTATTCTCCGTGAATCAACAGGCCAATAGTAGGAATTTGAAATCTTGGTGGACTTTTTTTCCCCTTTCATTAATATTATTCTTTTGTTTTTACCCGCTTCCTTGCATCAGTTGATAAAAGCGCTTGCGATCTTTCCTACACCATGTCACTTGGGAAAAATCTTGGTGGTCGGAACACATCTGTTAACAACATGACAATATATGGTGAGGTAACTCGATTAGAATAAGCGGTTAGTGCGTTGACCATTCAGGTCCACAAATTCATGGATGTTTATCAATGTGCCAACCATATCCCGTCTCATTTTGTGAGCAATAAGTTACCTAGTGTCAAACAGGTTTCCCCAATCGTTTCCTTATTTGGGGAAAAATCGATCCTGCTTAGTTTCTTATAGAGTATCAGAAATCAACGATACACGTGGATGGAAGACCGAGAAGAGGTCATTACAACAATAAAGTTGTTGCTGCATTGATCCTAGAAGAGATTCAAATTTTTGATAAGTAACCGAATAAGGTATTTTTTTGATGCCTATTCATCTTCTCCACAATCAGAAATTGATTGGGATTTACCCCCAATTTTAGATAACTATCCAGAGGATGACTTATGTTGTACTTTATTATATAGATACGAAGTATATCTTTCACAAATTATGGAAGGACTAATTCGCTCATTCACTGTCCCAAAAGTTTATTTTTTTTTTTTATTTTCTTGTTAGAGAGAAACGGTAAGCAATACATCCCATGAGTTTGATTCTAGGAAATGTTATAGTTTGTGGACATGTTTGTCACTGATTATTGGAGTCAAAGCTGTGCAATTAAATATTATGGCATCTTTTATCATAATTGGTCCCCTAATTTACAACGTGGCATATGTATCCTTCTTCGATCAACAAAATATTTGAAAAATAATGTTATTAAGACTTAATTTAAAATTTTAATGTATTATCATTATTAAAATAATAGTTAATTCCAACATTAAATGCATTGGAACAGTGACAATACATTAGTCTTCGAATTAAGTATAAAATATTATCATTGATATTAAAGCTGATAAGAGCATTTGATGTGGCCAAAAGCGGGAGAATTGGGTTAATGTCTCGCTCTATGTTTTCTTCAACCAATGCTTGCTACCAAGTTTTCGACACCAATTTTAAAAATAAAAAAAAGAAGGGTTAATTATAAAAGGTCCCTTTTAATTTTGGATAGTTTGCAACTCACTCTTCCAAGTTTTAATTTCAACAAATAGCCCCCTTTAAGTTTAAATATTTTGTAATCAACTCTAATAATTATTTTTAGATTATAAAAATTGAAAATAGTTAGACATTTCAAATTACACATGTAAATATTCAACCAAAAGAATATCAATAATTATATTTGGATCTAATTTGCTCATATATTTATTGACTTAATTTGTTGTAACTATTAAATTAACATAAAATTTTAATTTTTGATGAGCCGTATGGTCAATCTAAAGATTATAATGAATTATGTCGATCAATAAATTAAATTTAAATAACATGACTCAATAGATAAAGGGAATCACACAACTTTTCATTAGGTGGCTATTATATCAAATGCATAGTAGTTATTAAATTATGTAGGATACATTTTCTAACTTGTGATTTTTTTTTTTAATTTGACCGTGATGTCACATAACAGTCATAACATAACACATTATAATAGTAATGCACACTATTCAAATAAAACTCAAAAAATTGTAATTCAAATATATATCTTTTTTTGGATGAACGAGTCTCATCGAGTTTTTTAGTGGAATTCAGTCATCTAACATTTATGATATATTTTTAAGTTACAATATTTGGATTCTATTTATGTTGTGTAGCATTTTTATATTATAATATTTGCTTCATATTTTAGGACGTGTTGAACGTGAAATTCAGTAGGGCAGGTCATATCTTTCATGGCATACTTGAGTTGGTCTTGCACTTCTCTCACCAGCTTCACTCCTTCCTGCAACAGTGCTGCTCCTCTGGCAGCTTTTTGGGTAATGTTCTCGAACTCAAGATTTGAATCATCGTGACCTTCGAGAATCTTGAATAGATATGCGGAATCAGATATCTCTAGACCAGCCTCAAACGTTGAATCCATTCTTGTCAGTTGGCTCAGGCGATTGCAAAGAATAGACCTCAAATCCCGGAGAGGTCCACTTGTTGTGTGACGTTCCAACAATCTGCTACTCCGACCAATGACCAAGTCCCTAAAATCGTGATCGGTTATATCATCTGTAGAAAAATTAAGACGAAAAAGTTAACACAAGTCAAAAAGTGTAAACTGACGGAGAAAACTAAAACCAAACTATGTTTATGGACCGAAAAAGGTTTGTCTAAAACTAAATTAATAGATAAACTTAAATATCTATTCAAATATTTTTAAAAAAATTCTTATTATTCCAAAGTTTTATTTTTGTTTAATTTTTTCTATCAAAATATTTTATAAAATATTAAAACTTGTTTCTTACAAAATTTATTAATATTAACCAAAAGCAAAGACAAGAATACCAACTTCTTTAAATGGTAGATTCGTGAGTTCTTTTACATAGAGAAGAAAAAAACGATAAAAAGAGAAAATAAAAACAGAGAGTAAAAAGTTACTCTCAAACAATTGAGGTAAGTATAAATGGTGTGATCAACGACAATGACAATGACAACGACATCGACAACGACTTTGAAGAGAAAGGTAAGAGAGATAATAACTTTTTCGGTGGTTGTAGTCTTTTGGATTTATATAAGATAAAAGGTTGTGGTTGAAAATGTGATATAGGATTTAATTCAATTTGGGTGCAAAATAATTTTTGTTTTTATTTAATATAAATTTGGATCTAAAGTTAGAAAAAAAATTATGTCATTTTAACTCAAATTTAAATTTAAATTCAAATTTATGTCAGAGTTGGAAATGATCCAAAAAATAAAAAAAAACTAACAGAACAGAGGCTAGCTAATATAGCTTCTGCCAGCAAAGACCTGGCGGCGAACTTGTGAAGGGGAAAAGAACAGCAGATGGGGGGGGACTCGAATTGATCCCAGCAGGGACTTCCCCATCACTTATTCTCTGCCTTTTGTTGTTGTCGTTGTTGTTGACGGCGTTGGAAAAATCATTGCGGAAACCATCTCTCCCTCTCTTGAGTGGATTGTTTGCGGAAAAATCATTGCGGAAACCATCTCTCCCTCTCTTGAGTGGATTGTTTGCGGAAAAATCATTGCGGAAACCAGCAGGTTCAGATGGGATCGT
This sequence comes from Ilex paraguariensis, assembly GCA_963454935.2. Lineage (NCBI taxonomy): Eukaryota > Viridiplantae > Streptophyta > Magnoliopsida > Aquifoliales > Aquifoliaceae > Ilex > Ilex paraguariensis. The sequence continues at coordinate 3,690 of CAUOFW020006920.1, forward strand.
TGAATATTCGGGGCCACTTGTTGTCTGCCTTTTGTTGGACGAATTGATCCCAGCAGTTTCAGATGGGTTCGTTGAATATTCGCTATCACTTGTTTTCTGCTTTTTGTTGGAAAAATCATTGCGGAACTCACCATCATCTCCCTTGAGTGGATCGTTCGCCGGACAGTTGTCGTTGATCTGAAAGGTGTAGGTGAAGTATAGGCTAAAGAGAAGGAAGCACAACATAAAAATGCCTCTCCTTAACCTCATGGTGATTGGTATTTTGTATCAAGGGGAATCGAATAGGTCTGGCCCTATTTATGCAAGTATAATATGGTAGCTTTTTAGGCTTTGTGTTTGTGATCCAAAGTTTAGGGATTTATATATAAAGAACCACAAAAAGCAGCTATAGTTATTACATGTTGCTCCAAAATCTATTGTTATCGATAAAAGAGTTTAATTGAGCAATTGTTAGTGACTAGTTCAATTGTCTTATTTCAAAACTTTTTTAGATGAAATTTAAAATAGTAATCACACAAAATCACGAATTAATAAAAGAGAATCTCTTTATTTATCCAATCGAAAGGTTTTCAGTTATAAAAAAATTGAATAAATAGCATTGATTATAACAATAATTACTTCTTAAAAACTAACTTAACACTACTCATCAAAATGTCTTAATCATGGGTCTTTCAGGGGTCTGAATGAGTCATTCAACTTCCTTATTTTCTACTTTTATAACTACTATATTCAATTATTTGATTTATAATTTTCAGACAGTTATTCCCCCTTCAAATAAAGGTGTGTCTAACCATCTACTCTTTTTTCTCAGATTTTACCATGTAACTTATTCTTTAATACACCCAATTTGTCAGGCGTTCGTGCATCGAACATTTTCATAATTTTACATCTTTGGTCCAAATCATATCTTATCCTTTTTGTTAACCTTTTGTCAAATATGTGGGTGTCATTAACTCTTTCCAACAAAATCTGTTGATCGATCCATTTTTCGTTATTTTGTATACATATTTGCTAAATAATTTAATAACCACATTATTACTCATTCTTTCCACATAATCATGTCATGAGAAAAGTTGACAACACTTTGTTGATTAAAAGTCAGTTAAGATCTGATAGTAGTTCACAAAATTGAAAAGCGAAAGACTCACGAGAATCAATGTTTTCACGTCTATATCTATATCCATTTCTATATTTTACTAATAAAAGGCATATTGAGAAAAACTTTTAATTACCTATTTTAACCCTAATCACTTACATATGGCCTATTATATCCCATTTTCTCTTTCAAGCATCATCTTTTCATATTCCATATTTATTCACAGTATATGGGTATTTTAATGGTATTCCGTTTAACAACTTTCCCTCTTCAATGAAGGTATAACTGCATTTTTTTGTGGGTTCTTAAGAATCTCTCAGTTTAACAACTTCTCTTCTACCATCATTCATGGAGAATAATTGTGGTAGTTTGGGGTTATTTAGCAGTCTCTCCATTTAATAATGGCTCTAGAATTTTGGAGGAGTATTAATAGACTGAGTACGGAAGTCATGGGTCTCACTTGAAAAACCTTCACCACATACACTTTCCCACGCCGAACTCTCAGTTGATTCCAAGTTCAATTTTAGAGCCCATAAAGAATCAACTAGAGACACCCATTTGACATATTCCATAAAGCATTGGAAGTTAAATTGTTGGAAGGGTTGGAAAAGGGTAAGCTACGGGTGGAGTTTGGCGAGAGCTGTTCGATTGAGGTCGGGGTTATAAGTATGGCTTTTCAAGGAGGATAGTTTGAGATGGTTTGCAGAATGTACGTACTTTTGGTAGACATATATATATCCCATTCACATTAATATAAAAAGATGCTGAACCTTTTTTTTACTGTTTAAAGTGTAAGAGTTGCTAAATTTGTTCAAAAAACTCTTGTTTTGCAGTTAATTGTTAAGAACAAGATTATGCTTGTTGTTACCCTTATATTGTACCCAATGAATTCGTTCTCTTAAGTGTTAATTTCTGTAATGTATTCCTTCTAACTTCATTTTTGCACTTAATTTTACGGATATTAACCACTCGAGCACGGTGATTGCTACATCCACTGCATGAGCTTTAAGCTAACAACCTTTGTAATCTCTATTTTGTAATATAAAACCATTGCAAGCAGTATGCCTGAGGCTGTACCACTAATTATTTTGATGGGTTTCCATTTGAGGACCGTCGGATAGTCAATATGATGGCCTAATTATCCAATACTAAAGGAGATCTCGCTCCGATTATTTATATGTGCTTGGCAGACAATCATACTAATTTTAAGCATTGGTTCCTTACATATTTTGATGTGTCCTTTTAATCATGGGTTAGGAGCAAGAAGACATTATGCTTCTACATTTTGGACCTCATTGTAGAAACTTCGGACCTCTGGGACTATCTTGTTTATCGATTGGGGTTGTTTCGAGCCTTAATTTTTCTTGAAATGGTTTATTTTATCGACACAAAATAGAATAAAAATGTATGTTGACACTATTTTTTTATGATAATGTAGTTTGATGGAAAACAAGCTTATGTGTTTTGTGTCCTCAACCCAGTGAATTCCGAGTGATCTGCACCTTTTCAAATATATCCAATATTTTTACATCTATGCATCATTATTTATTCGTATTAATTTTTTGCGTCATGATAATCATATGATTATAATTATTATATTAATTAAATAATTTATTTGTCTTTTTCTGGGACATTTGTGACCCAACTGTGTCATTTACTATATTATTCTACTCATGAAGTAGAACACGAACTCACGAAAATTTATTTAAAATAATGAGTGGATCAACAATCAATAAAGTTATTAAAAAATGTTATTTCATTTTCAAAAAAAACATAAATATCGATACGATACTAATTTCGGTCCGGTAGTGTTACTCCATAACAAAGGATAACATGCAACCTATACGAATAAATAGTTTTTTTTTTCGCCTGTAATTCGAATAGGTTATCAAGAAATGTCCATGTCGTATTGAATGAAAGAGCAATCAAGGCACCTATTTTTTTTCTCTCTATTTTCTTTCCACTCTACCAATCAATCCATAACATATGTCCATAACTACTTTTAAAATCGGCAAAGAACTACGTTGTCAAATTAGATGTTATATCAAAAATTATAATTTTATTTTTTTTAAATTTAATTTATAATTCAAAGAATCATGATCGATTATAAAAAAATAAATTATAATTGCTCGTGTATTCCTCCAATAATATTATTTTAGGTAGCACAATAGATTCTTGAAAATCAATGCCTACCTCGTATATTAAATAATACCCACAAATTATGAGATCATATTTCAAACGTAAGCATACATCATAGATTGATTAAGCACCACACAAATGAGGGTAGTTCTATGATACTGAAGTACAAAAAGATAATATTTTTATAATCAATTATAAGTTTCTATTATTTTTATAACAAATATGAATTATATGTATAATTAAATTAAATAATAAATTAGGTGTTGAATAATGAATTCAGATTTTAATTATTATTAAATTTAATTATTGATTTATTTTATAAATTTTTGAGTACCTAATTTTTTATTTATTTAAATATTTCTTCAATCTTTTTAGATATTTGTACATCTAAGTATAGTACCGTCCACGTCCACAACAACTTCAGCTAAAATCAAAATACATATAGCATTAAAGATGATCCATCAATTTAGTTACTCATATTGAGGTAATGTCTCAAAAGTCTGCATTTAATAATTGTAGATACTACTATTACATAAATTAGATGAATATATATATATATATATATATATATATATATGCGAGTATAATTGACTTTATTATAATAATTAGAGATAAAATAAAAAATAAAAAAAAATCGTAAATACTAAAATTTATAAGTACTATAAATAATTTTATTTTTAAAAATTATAATTTTTATAATTAATCATAATATTTTAAAATTAATCATATTTTTACAATTATAACTTATATCACACATGTTATAATTCTATCTTAAAAATTTATAAATTTCAATATGTAAACTTGGTCCACAAATGTTCAACACGTGAGAGGGTTGGGTCAACAATGGATAGGGTACGTAATTTTTTTTTAAAGATAACTGATAAAAGATTTTGTTACGTAAGAAAGTAATGGTTACGATCAATACATAAAAGAGTCTTAAGACCTCATTTCGTGACTGCAACCTGGCCATTATAAAATGTCCATAACAACCTCAGCAAAAATCAACGTCCACGTCGCATTGAAGAAGGCCCATCAATTCACTACTACCCAATGGGAGGGTGAACAATATTACCACCTGAAGGTACAGAAAAGTCCACAAAAGAGGTCTACATTTTTCTTCATGCATAATAAGTCCAAAACTGGTCCACCACAATCACCGACAGTTCACAGCTGGAAGATTTGTTCTCTCTTATAATTAAAATTTGACAGTTACACAAACATATAAACTAATGTTAAAGAATTTTCAATAAATTTGTGTAATTAGCGAATTTTAATTAGATGTCTGAAAATAATTATTTACAGATATGCCTCATTATTCTTATCTCCAAAATGAATTTGTTGAACATTTATGGGATTGACATTGGCCTCATTATTGGTTGGGACATAAGGTTAATAAGAAATTTCAATTTAAGTTTTAAATCAAAGAATCATGATCGATTATAAAAAGAAAAATTATAATTGACCGTGTATTCCTCCAATAATATTATTTTAGATAGCACAATAGATTCTTTAAAATTAAACTACACCTCGTATATTAAATAATACCCACAAATCGCGACATCTAATTTCAAACCTAAGCAAACATCATAGATTGATTAAGCACCACACAAATGAGGGTAGTTCTATGATACTGAGTTACAAAAAGATAATTTTTTTTATAATGAGTTATAAATTTCTATTATTTTTATAACAAATATGAATTATAAGTATAACTAAATTAAATAATAAATAAGGTGTTGAATAATTAATTCAGATTTTAATTATTATTAAATTTAATTATTTATTTATTGAGGTATCTCTTCAATCTTTTAAGACATTCACACATTTAATTATGTTATATAATTATTAAGTTTTATTTTATTAAATAGATTAATTGGATCATTTATAATATTATTATATACCAAAAAAATAAAATATATCACATATTAGACCATAGAATTCAACATAATAACTACATGTGTATAATAATTTAACTGTGAAATTTAACTTAGTAACTATATGTGTATACTAATTTAACATATATAGAAATAGATAATTACATGTAACTATACTAATAATAAATGAGTTCAAAAAAAAATTGAAAGTCAAATAAATATAAATTAAATGAAAGTATATATTTAATTGATTTTATTATAATAATTAGAGATAAAATAAGAAATCCAAAAAAATTCTCAAATGCTGACATTTATAAAAAGTTTATTTTTTATAATTAATTATAATATTTTAAGATTAATCATACTTTTACAATTATAACTTATATCAGAACAGGTTATAATTCCACTTTAAAAATTTATAAATTTCGGTAGGTAAATTTGGTCCACAAATGTGCAACACGTGAGAGGGTTGGTCAACAATGGATAGCGTACGTCATTAAGAAATGTCTACAACAACCTCATCAGCTAAACTCAACGTCCACATCGCATTGAAGAAGACCCACCAACTACTACACTTGCTGAAAAGTTTGCCCTTTTTTCTTTTTTCGTTTTTTAAGTGAAATCACGCCATCTTAATTGACATTATCAATTATTCACAATAATTATAGGTTAAAGACTCGTGACATTTCTTATAAACAACTCAATAATACCCCTGATTGAATTGAGATCAATTTTAATATATTTATTCTATATCAAAGTTAAATTAATTATATACAAATGAACAATCGGATGAAGTTGTTTACAATTGCTTAAAGGTTGGTAGGGTTTTTGTAAGAGAAGTTGGGTCCAGATGGACAAATCAACTACATTTAACAACTATTTTCTTGAATGATTGTTGGATCTATTACTATTATAAAGGAATGGACAAATCAACTACATTTAACAACTATTTTCTTGAATGATTGTTGGATCTATTATTATTATAAAGGGAGACGGAGGAATTTGTCGCATACAACTTATTATATTACTTAATTAATTACTGATAACTCTCTATGAAATATCTCTTCTTAATTCTTCTAATCTCACTCTCTTACAATTGTACATATAAAGTGATCATCTACAAAACACATTAACAATTATAAAAAAGAAATATTTCTCAATCATATGTAATTGCAATTAGTTCTCTTACTTTCGGCGAAAACTGCAATTAGTCCATTGCATATCCTTTGATCCTTAATACTCATGATCTTATTTTTCAATTATTTTAGCATTTCCCCTTCCCTTCATCAGGCACAGCACTTATAAACTATCACAGATTCTGCTGTCACACCCCAAAGCTTGGCGCATTGCTAGAATAGCTTCTTCCTCACTAGCCAAGACTTAGGGATGTAAATGGCTCATGATATATTGTGTCATCCATTTAAATTATTTAAATTGTATTGTAACAAAATCTCTTCAATTCAACTTCGATCCGTTTATAATTGTACATAAACAGATTTATGTAAAAACATCATGTATTGTACAAATGGTATTTGGTTAGGTTCGAATCAATTTATTTTTTTACGTGTCTAACAAGTTCACCCTTTAACAACGTGAATGAAACCCATTTTGTTAACTCCGTTGACACTAAACCCAAACTCAAACCCACTAACTAGGCCTAGTGAAGGCCATCGGAATTATTTTTCTATATTTTCTACTATAATGTTCATGAAACATCAAACTCAAAGTCAATATGGATTTTTTGAGAAATCTCCTCTAAAAAAGATTCTGAAAATATGTTCATTATCTAACAGTGAAAATGAGTGTTATAACTTTGTATACATTTCTATGATGAGGATGATCAACCATTAATGAAAGTAGTTTACGAGAATTAAGGGGATGATCTTTCTTTCAAAATTTAATCTTCAAAGAGAGCATTCACCCATTCCTCCCTCCCCCCCCCCAACAAAAAAAATAATAATAAGACAGATATTTAAGAAAATATTTAAAATTCAAAAAATCCTCTCCACCAATTTCATCATCTCGGAAAAAGAGGGTTTTGTAGAAACCTGTTCATATTCTACAACGACAAAGGTGCAGTTTAAAGAATACAGTATAGCATCACAATATAACAACATGCTAGACACTATTTTATTTGACATGCTGTGACAAATAATATGCATGTACATTGTTTGATTGCTACACAAATTAAATGTTATGCTTGACATAATGTGGCATCACAATGTGATATAAAACTAATGAGTTGGTTGTACCCAACACTACTTGTCACACTGTAACAAATACTATGTCACAATGTAACACACAATGTAACAAATCCGTTGAGACGTCTATGAAATAATACTCGTAACAATATCTGAATAGGATTTCCTAAATGGAATGATGAAATTCACAGTGATAATAGATGATGATATTGTTGACTAATGAAAAAAATCAACAAAGGAGTTTTCGCTAGTATTTTGCCACAAATAAGTAGTTTATATGGTACCTATCTGCAATTTTTCGATAAAAAATTACTACAACACTTGCCTGTTGGACACATTGTTGGTTTTTTAAGGTTTTTTTTTTTGGACAACTTCACAAGTGGCATAAATTAATTGAGAATGTACACTATTTTATGCTACACTACATGGTACTGTCCTATTGTGCTTGGTGAGCACTAAATATTTTCTCGTTTGTACATCACTTGCTTATGCTGTTTACACTTCAAAATGGCATTCTTTTAAGAAAATTGTTCTTCTAAAAAAAAACTATTATAGATTTTTATCTATGGCAAAAAGTAATGTTAAATTATTAGCATTTAGTTCTTAATAAATTGTAAATTGTTTCCACTACGAAAAAAATCTAGCTTTCCCAATACCTTTTGAGAAATAAAAATGAACCATCTTCGTACCAAACATGTAAATGAAGTTCTTAATGCGAATTATGAAAAACTAAAATAACTTCAAAGGCTTGTTCTCTTTGTTGGAATCGCTCCAATATTAAAATAATTAAATAGAGTAAAGAGATTTAACATTCAACATAGAAAATAATTTTCATATTACTTGATTACAATCACAATTTGGACTCTTCAGGCACTCCACTCAATTTTGCTTGTCTCTAATACTAGCTTACATTCCCTATTTATATGGGCCACAAACATAGCTCCTAAGGAACTACTACCACTTAACTCTTGTAAGTTGTAACCCCCTAGCAGGCACCATTTCCTCCACACAAGGACAAATTACTCACCCACTATATGATATATTAAAGACCATTAGCCTGCCAACACTCCTTAATAATGTAATAACTCTAACCCACTTTGACACACCAAGATGAAACTGAACGACAAGACTAAGCACGCATTGTGTATATAGTCTGTAAGACAGTGAGGACGAGAAGCACAACGGCAGCAAAAGCTGAGGCAGCTCTCCATGGATTCGAGAAATAATCACTGATTAATTCGTGCAGGTAACGGCGGCACTTAAACTGCAACAGTGCTTTAATTCTGTGATAATGCCACCAGGACTTGGTATATGCATTCACCTCCTCGCATAACTCTGTGAAATAGAATTCTTTTAAAACAACTCCATTGTACATACGGCTGAAAAAAGTTGAAGCGTCTTCAGCCTTCCCCAGAATGTTTGTTAGGATCCCTTTGCTTTGAAGAAATTTGATGTCATTGGACGACTTGATGAGTCCACTCATGAGAAAGACATATGAGGAAATGTGGTGTGTGGTGCGAAAGCTGCACTGCTCAAAAGCAATTAGGTTCCTCAAGAGTAAATCCAGTGTTTCATCAATGCTAAAAGGCGGGATCACCACTACTCCTTTACTGGTTGTTATGTCTAACAAACGACCTTGTGTACCGTTTTTAAACTTAATTCCAGCTTCTGAAAGTTCTGTCGCACAATACCTAAATCCGCAAGCTTTCTTGTCTTCAGAGCATTTTATGGGAGGATTCTGAGGAAGGTAAAATTTATGCAACATGCCCAGAAAATGCCTGTTGTATTGGCCGAGTTCCTTGGAAATCGATGGATCCCTGTCTGTATTGAGCACTGGCTGAAAGAAAAGCATAGCATGCTCTGGTAGCGAACAAGAACATGCTGATGTTAGTGGATCAGTCGGTGAACACGACAACCTTACCGTATCAAACAACTTCTGAAGAACTTCAAATGGAATTTGGTTCTCAAGTAGAGCCAGATCACGTCGAATGGCTGGGACCATCCAAGCATTGCTCGTAATGGGATCGTCCTCGTCCTTGAATTTCTTATCTGTGCACCTCAGAAGAAGCTCAAGAATGAAGCAACCATCAACTAGCAGTATTTCCAGGAATGATGCTTCAGCCTCTTTGTTGCAGTTGGTATGTTGATCAGCATAGTATTTGCCAGTATTTTCTTTTGATTCGGAGATGGCACACTCATCCGAGTTTTTTCTCGGGTTCAACGCTTGATGAAGGAGGCTTAGCATACACCGCCAGTTCTTCTGTTCCATTGCTAGCAGGTCACTCCGGCTATGATAAGAAGGTCCGATATTCTCAGCATAGTATCTGCGAGCAACTTGTTCAAAATCTTGGAGAGCGTCGGCACACTTTTTCAATGTCCGTATTCCATCAGGTGTACGTTGAAGGAAGCTTAGCATATACAGCCACTTGTGCTCTTCCATAGCGTGTAGGTCACTCCTGCCATGGTGGAAAGGTCCGATGGAAACCGTGGATGGGGTATACACGTGTTCCTCGAGTTGTCTAAGCTTTGTGGGAACCTTATAAATACTTGAGTAGACATTTGGATTTTCTTTAATTGCACCAAGTCTTTTTTCAACCGATTCTATCCAGATCTTATGTTCAGGGAGGCCGCTGGTTGACATTTTCTCTCACCTGTACAATTAATTTAAAAGTGATATTAATCATTATGCTCATTAGTAATGATCACCAAAAAAACCAAATGTTGTTTCTGATCATGACCAACTCATACATGGTTAGTATAAGACACAAATAATAAGGTACCTGCACGTACTGCATATGTTTTATTGAAATTAATCTTTCATATTACAAGAATATCATGAAAGCAAAACAAACATAATTACAAATCCATCTATAGATTTTTAGAAATTACTAGTCAGTGCAAAGAAAACCTTAACACATGCTAAGAGAATTTTCTCAGAAAGTCCCTATTGATAATTAAGAACAGAAACTAATACCATAACCTCAAAAAACGTAAGCATATTACAACCCTTTTTTCTTTTAACACAAAACATATTCTTGTTCACTGGAATTTGCATGTCCCCACATATATATATACAAATTGCACCTAGTGTTTGGTCAAACATTATACCAAAACCATGCTATGATCTTGCATCAAATAATCAACATGACAAAACTTCAACCCAGAGTCACTCAACACAAGAGCTTAAAACTAACATCAACAAGAGACAAGAATAAATCTACATCACCTTTGATTGATGATCGATGAGAAAATCTGAGGGACTAGGGGGTATATATAGTAGTTAAGCCTTAGCCAGTGGCAAGATATCCACATGCATGCGAAGGAAATGTGTGAAAAGGGACATCAACCAATATTTCTAGCTGAAGGCACAGAAAAGTCCACAAAAGAGATGTACATTTTTTTTCATGCACAATAAGTCCAAAACTGGTCCCCACAATCTCATGATTTGAGGTAAATGTAACATATTCCACGTGAGCAATGTTATATGAATTTAAAAAATTAAATTAAATTTAATAATTATAATTATTAATTTTATTAGGACCTATTATCTATTCAATAATTGTGATTATCAAATTTATTTTTTAAGTTCATGTAGCACTACTCATTTCACATATAGTTCACAACCGAAAGATTTGTTCTCTAAGAGAATTAATTCTTCACAGGCAGCCCGTAAATAATTTGTTCTTTATAATTGATCGTGTATTCCTCCAATAATACTATTATTTTCGGTAGCACAATAGATTATTTACAATCATAGCCCACCTCGTATAATAAATAATACCCAAAAATTGTGAGGTCATATTTCAAACGTAAGCAAACATCATAGATCGATTAAGCACCAAATAAATGAGGGTAGTACAAAAAGATAATATTTTTGTGATCCATCATAAATTTCTTTTAATAGGTTATAATTTTATATTTATTAAGTACCAATAATTCACGATGTGCAACACGTGAGAGGGTTGGGTCAGCAATGGATAGGGTACGTCATTAAGAAATGTCCACAACAACCTCAGCTAAAATCAACGTCCACGTCGCATTGAAGAAGACCCATCAACTACTACACGTGCTGAAAAGTTTCCCCTTTTTCTTTTTTTAGTGAAATCACACCATATTAATTGACATTATCAGCGGTGCCCGTTAAGTTATTATTAAATGGATTGAAAGTATGCGTTGCCATGTCACTTATATGATGGGGAGGGTGAACAATCTTGCAGCCCATGTGAAAGGATTGGGTCCACGGTCGACAAGGTCCCTAAGAAATGATGTCCACAACAGCATTTAAAATCAAAGTCCCCGTCGTATTGAAGACTCGTGACTTCCCTCATAAACAATTCACCCCCAATGGGATTGAGATCAATTTTAATATATGTATTTTTTTTATCATTTTTGATAAAAATAAAATTAATTATATATAAATGAGCTCTTATAACTACCATGTGAGTAACTTACCAAACAAAAATTAATAAAAAAATATCAAAGATTACATAAGTCTCACAAGGCAATTGGATAACTCTCTCTCTCTCTTTCTCTCTCTCCCTCTCTGTGGACTAAGATAAATAGATTCCATACTTTTGGAAAAAAGAACTTTTATCTTACCTACATATGTTCACGAAACATCAAACTCAAAATCAATCTAGCAAAAATCAAAATCAATCTATCACAACACCCAATAAAAAATGAATTTTTTGAAGGCCAGTATACCGTAAGACACTTATTTGTGAAAAAATCTATTCTAAAAAATATTTTGAAAAAATGTCCATCTAATAGTGAAAAAGAGTGTCATAACCTTGTATACACTCTTATGTCATGAGGATGATCCGCCATTAACAAAAGCATTTTATGAGAATTAAGGGGATGATATTCCTTTCAAAATTTAATCTTCAAAGAGAGCATTTATCCACCCCCAAAAAAAAAAAATTAAATAAGACGGATATTTAGGAAAATATTTAAAATTCAAAAAATCTTCTCCACCAATTTCATCATCTTGGAACAGAGGGTTTTGTAGAAACCTATTTATATTCTACAACGGTAAAAGTACGGTTTCAAGAATATATTGTAGCATCGCTATGTAACAACATGTTAGACACTATTCTATTTTGTCACACTGTGACAAATAATGTGCATGTACATTAATTGATAGCTACACAAATTAAATGCTATACTTGACACCATGGTCGGCTCAACAATGGAATGGAAAAAGCATGGGTTTTAGGCCTACACATAAAAAAAAAAACCCCAAATTTTAAAGTTTAATAATTTTGTATAGATCAAAAATTAAAACTCATTATAATTTAGTTTAACAAAAAAACTGTTAAAAGATTATATCAAAATAAAATTTAGAATTTAGGTTTAAAAGTGCAATCCACCTCACAAATGTACATTACACATACATATTTATTAAAGGACAAAAAAAGGTTAACACTTTAAGAAAAAATTATAATAAGAATCTCTATTCCACAAATTAAAATAAATCAAACACTTTTTCTATTTATTTCAAACTTGATTTTGTTTTTATTTCAATACAAAAACACCAACTAATTAAATTGTTCATTCTAATAAAGGATCCACAATATAAATTAATTAATATAAAAAATAATTCGACAAAGTTATTATCAGAGAAAGTAAAACACAACAAAACAGTAGGTGAGCGTTACACATATAAATAAGTTATGGATCATAAAAAATTAAAAAATAATTAATAACAAGATAACAAAAAATTATGAATATATACTGATAGTCGATAATCTAATACCACAATTTTCATGAAGAATATACAAAACAAATAAGGAGAACATAACAATAGTAATGAAATAATATATGATGTTCCGAAAAGTGCGATTCAAGCAAGAGACAAGAGAGACAAAATAGATGTGCGGATCTGTTTGTTAAAAAATATGTATTTATAGCCACGATAATCTATGTATATTTTCAATTCCTATGGATTTTACCATTGAACAATTGCACTCATATAGTATGATTATGAAATAACACATCTAATGTTTATTATATATTAAATGCCAAAATTATTAAAAATAACAATTATGCGACACCAAGTTATAACATTGAACATCTTTCCTATGACAATATCTCTTGTAACGGTCCATGCATTATTTTTGACAAATTTTAAAAATACATAAAATATGGATTAACATATTTCCTTTATTCCTTACGCGTTATCTATTAATTAATTTGTCTCACTTAATCAGTTCCATAGATGAAGACTCGATAATGAGGCGCAAACATAGACTACAATTGTTAAGAGATGTACAAATACTTCGATCATTTGAATGGGAGGAGACATAGCAGGCCTAACCATTAAAATAGTCTCCTAGTGCCCTAATTTAATTTCCAATCATTAGGTCAATTTCACGTTTTGATGCCCTTTTGAATAGACCAAGTTTTTTTTTTTGGCAAACCTCTATGGTACGAGGGAATTTTATTGGTTAAAAATTAAAATATATACAGTTAGAGAGGACATATGTAATTTACCTCTCGATGCAATCTAATTATAATAATTAAGGAATTAAAAAAATTCTAATGCATGATAATTACATGGAAATAAAATAATAGATAATTCTAAAATTCAGAACTTCCTAAAATATTATATATATATATAACAAAACCTTCTAAAAAAATCTAAAAGTAATGATTTGTAACTTTAAAAGTTGTAATCTTTCTTAAATTCTTTTTTACTATTTTTTTCCTCTACTCTCACCACCTATTTCCAACTTTTTTTCTCTCCCTCAAACTTTCATTGTCTTGCTCTGGTTCTTTCTCCTTATCTCTAACTCTCTTATTGTCTCTTTAAAATTTCATTCAATTCATTCATTTATAAGATCTTGACTTCATAATTACACTCAATTTTTTTATCTAATCCCGCCCAATCCCAAAAGCACTAAAATATTGAAAATAAATCATACCACAACTCTCTATAAAACGTCTAATGATAGTTAAAAAAAAATTATTATCTTCTTAAAATAAAAATGAGGTCTCATGTAAAATTTTCGCTTTAGGCCTCAAATTGGTTTGGGCCGCCCTTGCTTGACACAATGTAATATAAAAATAATGAGTTGGTTGCCCCCAACATTGCTTGTCACACTGTAACAAACACTATATCACTGTGTAACAAATCTATTGAAACGTTTATGAAATAACACTTGTTACAATATCTAAATAAAATTTCTTGAATTGAACGATGAAAATCACGGTTATAATAGATGATGATATTGTTGACTGATGAAAAAATCGATAATGGCTTAGATAGAAAACTAGACGTTGAATATGAAGAAGATGAAGATGTACGTTCAAAATTTAAATGTCCTCGTCCTTTAAAATAGAAATATGTTGATATAATAAAATAAAATCTCACAAATAAAGGTAACTGCCTAAAAACATTGTCCTTGAATTATGAGAAATGGTATTTAGGCAAAAGAAATTTTTAAAACACAGCCAATGTGTATGTAGATAGAAGATGTTTACAATTAAGAGTACTTATCTACAATAGAGATTTCACATATGTTCTATTTGTTTATCGATTAAGTGCGAAAAAGTGCAAGAAAAGGGAAAAAAAAAGTAACTTTCCATGCGTATGATTAGATTGAAAATACAATTTCTCGAGAAAATTTTTTTTTCTGCAACACCCAAATTTTCTTGCAAACCGTAGCTTTCATTTCTCACAAATTATATATGAGGGAAATTTTTTTCACATGGGAAACTTATCTTGTTTCTTGTTTTTTTCACTTCGCATGTTACTCATTTCAGCAAGAAAAGTGAGAAGAACTTGGATGTTTTGCTCAAAAAAAAAAAAAAAAAGAATCTAATATTTTGGTTACAAATGTTACTCTTTTTTTTTTTAATCAATTGACCTAGAGTTGTAAATAGATACTATTTGTGTTATTGTTAAAATTTGTCTAACATTCATCAGTAACTTCTTTAAACAAACCCCACATTGTATTGAATAAGACCCACCAATTCAAGCAATGTGAGGTAATGTCTCAAACGTCAGCCGATATCATAGAATGATTAAGCACCACATGTGAATGGGTTGGATCCACGATCGATAGAGTCATTAAGAAATGTGTACAACCACTTTACATTAAGGAGAAGAGTACCGTACTCAAAAAAAAAAAAAGTGGTATTTTACTGTTAAATTCCATAAATTTTATGAAATCAGATACATATTTTTTATTTATTATGATAAAAATTTACAATTTTTTAGAGTATGTTTAATTTTTATTGTTTAAATGATAACATTTTCTTATGATTGATCATAAAATAACCTCAAAAATTTATCACTGATCCTTAAAAATTGTAAATAACTTCTAAAAATTGTAAATAACTTTTAGAAGCAAAAGTTATAAATGATGATTATAGTTTATTAAAAAAAAACCTACAAAACATATACATGTCAATATAATACCGAATTTTTTTTTTTTTTTGGCATCGTAGCCTTCTCCATCTATTACTATTATAAAAAGAGATGTAGAAAATCACCATTCAAGTATGAAATACTTACAATACTATTTAATTACTGATTACACTCCATAATTTATTTCTTTTACTATTTTTTATGTTTTAGTCGAGCCGTGATATCATTGCCTTTAACAGTTCAAGGTACCAACCTCAATTAATATGCATTTACTTTCAAGTGGCACTGGCTCAATGAGGTAGCATTCAGTAGTTATGGCACATGTAGTAAAGTAAGTACTAGAAAAATACTTTTCCAAAAAACAAAAATAGAAAAATGGTAGTTGTATTTAATTTGAAACCTAACTCCGTACACTTAATTTATTATAGTTATGGGATAACAAGGTAATCCTATTTAATGTTAAAGTTCACAATTTATCTGATAATTGTAGTGAATTAAGTCTCTAGTAGATACTAAGATCCGCTATTTTTTATGGGGTCTCAGAAATCATAGCCCAAGCCCAAAGCGTGAGAGGTTATTGGGTCCGATGTTAGAGTAGGTTTGATAGATTGATTATCTAATCAAAGAGAAAACAAAGAAGATAAGTGGTTCGTCTCAGCCGATTGACCAAGGGTACATCCACTGTAATGGAGTCTCCTGCTCCTTGATTTTGTATATTAAAGTTCCGATGTATACAGCGGGATTGAGGCGTTGGGCCCTTACAGGGGGTTAGTCTTTTGCTTATAGGATGGACACGGTTGATAAAATGTCTCTCTTTTGATTTCTGGCGGTTTCTTCTACCTTTTACCGATCCTGTGGGGACCTTCTGTCCTTGCCCTGAAAAAGCCTTTTCCAGCCGACACCACTGCGCCCACGATCTCTGGGGCGTTATGCTCCACCATCTTCTGCGTGCTGGGGGATGTAGTTATCGCAAGTTTCAGAGATGGTCCTTTTGTCCTCTTGACGCGTGGCACGGTGGGGTGGCTTTGAGGCAAAGATTCATTCTCTTCGGATTACCCTTTATTTGGTACCTGGTTGGGTCGAGATCAAACCGTTGCCCTTCGGCTGCCCGTCGGGGCTTGTCTTTTCAACTCTTTGTCATGGGTTAATCGGAGGCGCTTCAGGTTGGGCTAATGAACTTTCCTCCAGTTCCTCATGGCTTTTTGGGCTTTGGGCTTGTTGGTGGTTCATGCCTAGAATTTTACCCTTATCAGTTGCATCCTAGCCCCTAGTCACGAGGATGACGTCATCTCTGACCTGGGGTTAAAGACGTCTTTTCTAAATTCCTCATAATTCCTACGTGGTGGGAAAGTCTGGCAGTTGGTTTTGATATGATTTGGGCTGCGCTGGTATCTATCAGTTATAATGGCTCATATAAGTGTCACCAGCGGGAAAGCCGAACGGTGCAGGTTCCTTGGCGTGTCCTGTTGCCTATTTGTCGCAGCTTTAAATGTTGTGTATAAGAGGAGGAAGACCTCTTGCCTTTCCCACTTTACACTCCTCTCTTTTTTGAAAAAACTCTCTTTTTGTCTCCTCCCTTTCCCTTCGACATTCGAGGCGTCTTATTCCTAGCTTCTTGGCGACTTGGGGTTTTCGTGCTTCCAGTTCTTCCCTATTTCTAGCACCCTACTAGGTACGTCTTTCTCTCCTTCTTTTCTTTTTGTTTAGTCTGGATCCCTTCAACCCTCCCTAGTGGGGTTTCGGGTTTCGTTTCCAGATTTGGAGATTCAGTTATTTTAGGAGTCACTCCAATGACCTCTTTTCTTCCACGATTTGTAGACTCCTCTTCCTTAGTTAGGATATCCTTTCTTAGGGATTGGTGCTTGAGACCTTTGTTCTTGACAGACTGTACCTTGCATCTGCCTTCTTTACATTCTGGCTTGTCAGTTAAAACTGTGATGGGGAGATTTGTCGTTACTTCTTTTGAGTCAGGTTCCAAGGATTTAGTCAGTGAGGATGTCGGGGAAAGCACCTCTGGCTCCCTCAGGGATCACTTTTTTTCTGGCGAGGCGGCTTCTGGGTCTGTCCTTGGGGTTTCCTCTTCAACCTCTCTTGTTGAGGACCGTCTTCCTTCTTCTCCGACTCCCACCACCTCTACTCGGTCGAGGGAGGGGAAGCCTAAAGCGGTACCTCCCTCCATTTCTAGGGGGAAAGCCCGTCGAGATCATTCTAACTTGACCTGTTGTGCCGAGGAAACTTCTAGTTGCTTGGATGATGACTATTTAAAGGAACTGAGGTGGGAGTATCATTTTCCTGACTTTATGGAATTGCATTCGCTTGGGGAACACGAAAGGTGTAATTCTTCTCTTCCCGAGCTGACCTACTTCTTTGAATCAGCGTTCTGGGCTGGCCTTCGATTTCTTGTTCATCCTTTTATCCAAAAATGTCCTTGGTTTCTATAATGTTTGTCCGGCCTGACTTTCTCCCAACGGTTGGGGCCTCCTAGTTAGCTTTCTTGTCCATTGGTTCAAGAGTGGAAATGACTATTCTCCCTCCATTCGAGAGTTTGCTTCCCTCCTCCAGTTAAAGTCCTCTCCTTCTCTGGGCTTTTTGTATTTCGCCAAGAAGGGTGAAGGCGAAGTCTCTGATTTCTGGGCTACCTTTTTCTAATAAGGGTTGGAAACCAAAGTTCTTTTTTGTTAGGGGAGACTCCTAGGAGTTATCGGGAGAACCTGGCGATGTACCTCGTATTCCCCGAGTTTAGGGGGTCCCAAGGAACACATGTAAGGCTGGCCTATTGGTTGTGAGTTCCCTTTCTGTTCTTATTTTGCTGTCTGAACTAACCATCTGGCCTGATTTGTAGGTTTCTGTCCCACGCTCAACAAGGAAGAGACTGCTCGAGTTGCCAAGGCTGAAGCTCTGGCATTACGATCGTTCTTCGACTTGGTGACTGACCGAAATCTTGCCACATATGAGCTAGGGCACTCCGTTGATCAAGCTTTAGAAGTTGCATTATCATTTGCCCCCCAGTCCGACCCCATGGATCAAGACCTGATCATATCATGTTTTTTTTATACTGAGTAGTCAAGGAAGAGGAGAAAAACGGTTGTAAAAGGGCCGTGAACGCCCTCTAAAGAGGCATCGGTTTTTAGGCCGGCGTTCACTCCCTCGGAGCAGACGCTCGAGGACGCTCCTCATATGGATGCTGCTGTGTCCGTGCCCCCCTCCCAAACTTTTCAAGAGCCAAA
>CAUOFW020006921.1:0-22596 GCA_963454935.2 Ilex paraguariensis
GAGCTGACTTTCAGGGGGGTTGCAACCACCAGTGGAGCCTCAGGTGACTCGCTGACTGCAAACTTCTCATGCATGAAGCGACTATCCACAATGGAGTCATCCTTTAGAACGATCTTGTAGCAATAGCAGCTCTTCAGGCCTACCTGATTTCGATAACATTCGTGAGAACCATCCTTCACCTGTTGGAAATTCCATATCACGCTAAACTTGCCGACTGTTGCAACCAGATGGCGCTCCTGCTTCCCATCCTCAGTAACCTGAGCAGTTTTATAGATTCATCAGGATTAATACAATAAAATACTGTGAGAACCAAGCAAACCCTAAATAGTTAAAACAAAGCTTTGTTGCATTGAGTTCAATATCATAAGAACCCAAAAAGAACTAGATTTATTAGTATAGAGAAAGCTTTAAGGTATGAAACACGACAAAACACTAATGTTATGTACAGGGAAAGTAGAAAACGACAAAGTCGGAGAAAAAGATAGAAGTGAAATTGTTTCATGGTTTTTTTCATTTCAAATAAAAGCTAGGGAAAACATAACTACTGCAGAAAAAGTTGTGCTGTGCTTCCTGCAAACCTTCAAATTCATGGGTTACTATTTGACAACTACTGGATAAAAGGCACCTCATTAGCAAAATGTCTGCAATCATTGAGACACCATATTGCCTGTTGTTAGCATGTTTGTCTGGGAAAATAGTGTCCCTTTTCCTGCGTAATACCATCAAATTTCAAGTAAAATTTTATTTATCAACTACAAAAGGATTGCCCTAATCAGTTTTACCAGTAATTCTAGCAGACTGAACACAATGACTAAAAAATGATTAAATCAGAGAAGATAATCTTCCCTCAACAAGATGAATGACAAAACTTCTGTCACTAACAGTTCCCTTGGAAAACGCCATCACCCAATATTGCTCCCATCTGCCACTGATACAAGGTATTGAAAGGTTGTGCTACGTAAAAACTTAACCCTTGCCATTATTTGCACTAAATGGTCACTTATAAACTCCAACTTGGGATTTCAGACCAATTAACAGCTGTTGCATATGAGATCCTTTAAAAATTCTAAAAAAAACAGGAATAATGCAATACACAATTGTGATTCTCTCTTATAGGTAGGGAAAAACTTGCCAAATCACAAATATTTAGCCCTAGAAAGCATCCTTTAGTAAGTGCCCTATTAATGAAACATGGTAGCAGGTCTACAGCTGCTGCTTGTGGGACGATTAAATGAAGGCATTCCTTAGTCAAATGTTAGACAACTGCATAAATTTCACATTTCACAGAAGTCAATGGATGAGTAATAGTTTCGATGTAGAATTATTTTTGACAATCAAAATTACCAGGTACACTGCCTGACCACAGGTATTATACCGCAGTATGTTTTTGACCAGAAATAAAGGCAAACTCTACAACTGCAATGAGAAAAAAGGAGAGAAAATTTTTCTACATATCCAGATGGAAATGATTCTTAACTACTCAAAGTTAAATAAATTTCATATCCATTCATCAAAGCTTCCGAAGCTGCCAAACAGAAAATCTCCAAGGTATGGACTATCCAAATAAAGAACACTTTGAAAACCCTCATCTCATGTCACCTTGAATTCCAAGGACTACCAATGGCCATTTTTGACACAATCTAATGATAATTCTTCAATTTTTGAGCCTTAGTCCTACCACTCACAGACAACCATATCGTAGTGGGGCAAATCAACTCATGAGTGCAAGGTTATCCCACAAACAATCCTGGACACTTTCAATCATTGAGAATTCTGTCAAGTTATCATGGTCAATGAAGCGTCCGCAGCAATCCACAACTCTTACATATCATACACAAAATTCATAAAGATGCTTGCAATTTAACAATATCTCCAACCCAAAATTCAACAATAAGTCATATAAAGTAACATTTGTAGCAATCAAGAATATTCATTAACAAGGAATTCCGAATACAATCCAGAAATAAAGTGGCGTAGAAACTGTCAAAAATTAAGTGGTGTAGAAACAGATACATCCAGGAAACCAACAGGAGCATGAGAAAGGCACAAATTTATACATACCCATGAGAATTGAGCACCATGGAACTTATTATTCACTCCAGCCCTATGTGAATCCAAAGGAGTCAGCTTCAACAACCTCGGAGCAGCAATTCTATTCCCCATACGACCAGCAAAGCCAGTCTTTGTCTTCCCATCCTTGTCAGCAAACACAGTGCAGATAAGAATCAAATAGGTATCAGTTGTGCCCAATATCCACCTACCATCAAAGGTAACATCCACATGAGTAATAGGTGAACCAAGCCCCGGAAAAGCAGTTTTAGCCTGCCTCATAGAACTGCTCGAATACAACCGGATCTTTCCATCAAGTGACCCAACAACAATCGAGCCATCACCAGTGGTAGCAAAGCATTGAAAATTAGTCCCTCTTGAGAACTGATGCCCCTGAGTCCAATTCAAAACAGGAGTGCTAGCATCTGAAAGATTTTGAACCATCCCGTGCTTATCTCTCATATCCCACCTACACAACCTATTATCATCCAATCCCAAAAACGTTGAACCTGAAGGATCCATTTGAGCTCCTTTATTATCATTTGTTATATCCCTCATAGTAATATCAGTCCCGTCTTTCTCAAACTTCCATTCAGTAACAATCTTCCCCGTCTCAATATCAAGATGGTGAAGCCCCCTTGTATGTGGTTTCCCATCAGTCACAGGACTCATAAGTAACATATTAGTCTCTGCCCTCATAAGCAGAGCCTTCCTTGGAGCCGAATGCACCAAACTTTGCCTTCCCTTATCAAAATTTACATAAACGCCTTTTCCATGGATTCCATGACTAAAATTCTTCACAACCTGAATACCCGAATCGCCAACCAAGAAACTATTATCCAACGCACCTAAAGCCAGGCTCTGTATCGCCCCACCATTCGCGGCCTCCTCAAACTCCTCCCTCAAATCCTGACTCGCTCTCACGGGTGTGGCTGAATTAGGACTTTTCAATAAACCATCATCTGCGTCCTCCCACATAGAATCATCCGCCACCTCTGGCTTCGCCCACCCAATGAAATCCTTCCCATAAACCTTAACCTTATTATCATCATTAGATTCAAACCCATAAGTGTTCTCAAACAAACAATCCTGATATTTACCAACAAAATCTTTGTAATCTTCTTCACTAAAAAATTTCATAGCCCACACTCCACTGGACACAAAATCGACCCGTTTTTGATCTCCAAAAGACTTCAACTGCATTTGGGCGTCGACTATAACTCGAACTTTGGACCCAACTTTCAACACCCACCAAGAATTTTCCTCTTCTTCCTCATTTTCATCGTCTGAGGTGTCAATTTGTGAGGTTTTGATGAAGGAATAGGAGGTGAGCTTGTCGGAGACGATCCATTTAGACTTGGGTGTGTTGGCACCAACATAAAGATAAAGCTTCACAGCGTTTTTAGGAGATGGGTCGTGAGATGGATACTTGAGTTTCAGGGCTTTGAGCTTTTCCTCGACTTCATCTAAAGAAGACGGCGTTTTGGATCCTTTATGCCCAGAAGAAGACGGCGATTTGGCATCTTCGTAGTATTCTTCTTCTTCTTCTTCGGTTTCTTGATCTTGTGACTCTGATTCGGCGTCTGAGTCTGAGAGTTCAAGGTCCTCGCGGCTGTTGTTAGCACCCATTTTTGTGGGTTTTTTGTCAGCGTTGCTCAGATGGGAAATGGATTGAGGGTTTGTTGATCCGGAGGTTGGTGGTGTGGAGTTGAGTGAAGAGCGCGAGTTTGAAATTTTGAAATTTGATCTTTGAAGGTTCAGATTAGGGTTTTGAAAGGAAGACAAATTTGCACTTCACCGTCTACCGGCTCAACGGGTACAATGTTCTCCAATTACCGTCCCCTCTCTAATTTACGGAGCATTATCTAAATCGAGAGGAGGTTCAGCAGTTGCGTTTGTCTTTTAGTAGTTTAGAAATTTAAGATTCACTCACTTCCTATGTTAGTGATTGATTCGAAGACATGGATTTGACTATGATAACGGAAAAAAAAAAAAAAGAGGGTACCTCTATTTATCATATTTGTAATTATTTTTATTATATTTATAAATGTATGAAAAATATTCATAAATATAATAAAAACATTGTAATAATTTTTTTTGTATCAAAGACAATTGATAAAATAGTCACCAAAAATGTAGTAAAAATACCTACAATATTGGTAAAAATATTCACAAAAGTGGTAAAAAAAATTGTTGTAAAATAACCCATTAAAATTGTAAAAACACCCGTTGAAATGGTAAAAATTGGAGATATGGTACCAAATTTATTTTTTTGATACCGTAATCAAGTCGTAAAGACCTATTTTAACCCGACTCAAGTCATCATGACAGTTGTTAAATTTGATGGAGTAATAAGGACAAGTCTGATTATCCAATAAAAAATTTTAAAAAAAATGTTATTTTGGGAGTAATTTTTTCAATACCATACCATCATGTTATAAATTTTTTAAATTAAATTATAATTTTTTGGGTTAAGTTATAATTTTTTAGAGCGTTCAAGATAAGAAGTTGTAATTTAACTTCAAAATATTATAATTTGATCCCAAAAACTTTAACTTGACTCTAAAATATTATAATTTCTTTTATAACTAAACTCCTAAAAATTGTATATTCGCCTACAAAATAATAAATTTTAGACAATCCTGCACATACACGTTGAAGGAAAATCCGATTTACTGTAGTATGTGGTCCTTTTTATTATAATTTCAGTTGTAGTACTTCAATTTTTTATTTTTTTATTTTCCTGGAATAAATATTTAATTTTGAAAGTACAATACTAAAAGCTCGTTTAAAGCCAATCAGCTAAAATTTAGGCCAGTGAAGACCCCTGGCTAGCCCGTCTGGTAGGCAGGCTGTGGGCCTCGGTATTTTGTGGTGGGCTAGTTCGATCCCATCCCATTGATTGGTCAGGCCCGTTATACCCAACCAGAAGCAGACGCCCAATCTTCGGATTTCCTTTAGTGAGGTGCGTACGGCATGGATATTGGTCCAAAATGTTGATTGCATTACATATTAATGGTACTTTTATTTTTCTTGATAAAATGTTGTGCACATGGATAATGCTATAGGACCTTTATGTGCGTATGGTGCTGCTACATGAATGTTTTTAGGGCTCCTACAGTGAGGAATGATGGGTAATATTTCTTTAGGTGTTCAGTTGGTAGAGACCATAGACAGTGGAGAAATGATTCTTTCTGTGTGTAAGATAACATGTAGAAATGAGTCAATGTAAGATAGTGGTGGGCTTCTCTTATGCAGGAACAATGATGTGTATTATATCCCAACTTATATTATGTGTAAATAGACAATTCAAGCAATATCTCGTATTTTCATTATTTTTTGAGTTATTATTGTCCACATATTTTACTATTTTCTATTTATCTAAACTGTTTTTAGAATCATATAACCAAACAAATTTTACGATACAAAAAATACAGGACCTGTTTGGTTTGAGTTTCAAAAAATAGTATCCGAAAATAGTTTTTGAGAAGAGTTTTAAGAAAGTGGTTTTGATATTTTTTTAGATAAAAAACTTGTTTGGTTAGATAATTTCAAAAATAATTTTATAATACAGAAAATAGTAAAACATGTCTGAACTGCTTAAATATATATTTGAAAAGTAATTCAAACATTAATAAAAAAAATATAAAAAATTATTTTTATATTGACAATTTCATAATATATATATATACGAATATTTATAAATATACACGTATATATATAAATATATATACTTATATATATACATATTATAAATACGTGTATATATATATATATATATATAATGAAGTAACTTACAATTTAAAACTCAAAAGATAAACAAAATGACTTTTACTATTCGCGGTTGAGATCGTTTTAAATTTTATTTTAAAGTTAATCTAACGACTAATATTAACACCTTAAATTTAATAAGAAAAATAGGGGGTCTAAGGGTGTGTTTGAAATGACTTTTTAAAAGTACTTTTAAAAATTATTTTTCATAAATACTTTAAAAAAAAATAATATTTGAAATCGCTCTATCACTACCTTTACCACTACCGCCGCCACCACTGCCATCGTCATCACCACCATCATCATCGCCGCCATGGTCATTGCCACTTATCACAACCTTCACCGTCTCCTACCATCATTATTATCGCCCACGACCTCTCACCCCCACTATAAACTGATGCTTATATTCTTTTATCTCTTTTTTATGTTTGTGATTTAATTTTGGATATGAATACAAATATATTTATTATTTACTATTTTTTTATTACTCTGTGCCTTCAGGCATAGGTAATATATATATAAACATCCAAAATTGTTCTCTTTATTTCTAAAATTTTCAAAAAAAACTCTAAAAACAAGTTAAACTTGTGTTTCTGTTTGTTTGACTCAAATATAATTTTTTTCTCAAAATTTAGAGAACAAAAATGCTAAACAAATAGGTTTTTGGTGTTTTTAAAATTTTGAGAACAAAAAACTGTTTTACAGACGCAAAGCAAACATGGCCACACTTTTTTTAAAATTCTTCCCAAAAACATATTTTCAGATACAAAAACCCATCCTTTGTTTCTTTGTTACTTGGATCAACCCTCAAGAAAGGTAAAGAGAATGAATAATACTATTTGGATCTAAAAAATTGAACTAATTTGTTGACATAATGATATAACTTCATAGAAATCATTGGATGAACATCAAGTTCTAATATTTGATAAAGCCGACAGTCAATCCAAATGTCACTGTAAATTAGATCAACAAATTATATCAATAAATTAAGTCTCAATAACATTGCTAAAAGAAAATAATACAAGTTTCTACCATCTTTGCTAAGACAACATTTTATGCCAACTACATATGGAGGGTGGGAGGACATTTAAAAAACAATAACACAATTTAGTTCCTATTAATGGGAGTTTGGGAGGGTATTATATTCTACAAAATTGCTTGAACCTAATTTATTGATCTAATTATTCATAACAATTGAATTGATAATAAACTCCAATATTTGTTGAGACCCGTCACCAATCCAATGATGGTGATAAATCATATCAACAAATTAGGTCAAAAGTAACATTCGATATACATTTCATTATGACAAAAGTAATTACAGTGCACAATGGGATTTTCAGCCACATTATGACCACCTTGAACATTCAGCTTAGACTGTTTTTTTTCTCCCAAACAGCATAGGCTTCCCCCGAGGTAGAAACTTGAAAGTTTGGTGGAATAAGAGATCCAAGATCAAGCTTCGGCCCAATCTTGACAATTATTTTGTCATCAATCATTGCAACATAGAGATCAGACTCGGAAGCCATGATCTTCACTTTGCTTGTTGGAGAGATCCCATTCCTACTCCTGATTGCAGACAACTTAGAAATTTGATCTTTCAGCCCCCAATCAAAGAAGTGATCATAAAACTGCACAACAGAACAAGCAATTCCTCAGTCAACAAAACAACCCAAAAGCAAAATACGACGGTGCATAGTTTCAGTCAGCTCGAAAATAGAAACTTCTTTGCAAAATTTAGCAAATAGAGTAAAAGTTTGAAAATTTAGTTTCTGAAACCGTGGCTGAAATATATCGAAACATTCTAAAACAGTTCGAAACGTAAGAATTTCTATATCTAATCACCGGTTCATTTCGAAATTTTGATCCTTATGATAGTATTACTTCATCCTCAATGAATGGTAAGTGAACATAGAAGCTGAATAAGGTAGTAGAAATTACTATTGATGGAATCCCTGGATGGGTGAGAATATAAGCATATCCTTGCATGACTTTATCAGATGGGAAAGGCCAAGCCTTCTGAGTAGATCCTGTATCATGATTATCAATAAAAGTCACAGCATTTTGGGGCAAAACTCCTATCAGTCCTGGAGGGTTTCCATTTGAGTCCTTCATTCTCCAAAGCTCCCCCTGCACAGCAGCCTGAAGAATCCCTTTTGTAGTGAAATCAAAGGCTGTGACAACCCCACCCGCGTTTTGAACCCACTGAACCAGGCGATTACGATGCTGGTCCTGGTTATAATCGGGTTTTCCATCCTGCCCATAAGAGAGAGAATCCCAATACTCCCCAACTGCAAAGTTTGGTGTAGTGTTCTTCATGTATACCTTTGTGATACTTGGGGCATACCCCCTGACAAAATCGAATCGCCATCCATCGAATCCAATCTCAGTCTTTAGCCAATTCATCCAATCTGATAACTCTTTTTGCACCCTTGGATTGAGATGGTCAATATCAGGAGCAGGTTGAAAGTCGGCTCCAGAATCAAGATTCCCTTTGCCATCGGAATATTCAGTATCATCTTTGCAAATTAATGATGGTCCCCAATCAAGACGATTGTCGGCTGTTCCTCCCTCAAAGATGCACCATATTCCTCTCTCATCTTGCTTCTCAGCACATCTATGGTTTATTACTATATCGGCAACACATTTGATCCCTTTGCTGTGGAAAGCATTAACCAATGTCTTCAATTGCTGTTTATTTCCGTATTGTGATGCATCAAGATCATACAACCTTCCAGGCATATATCCTGAAAAGAGAGGAAGAATAACAATTATGCGATTTGATTATATATCCATCTTTATCATCATCTTCCAGTCTAAATGTTCCACCAAACATCAGTATGGACATTTTAGCCTCGTTTACTGTTATACCCAAGTAAATTATTTGCATCCAAATCAAATGTTTACAGTGATTTAAAGCTATTCACTGATGTCTATAACCAAGCTTAGTTAATCGCATATGCTGGCCAGTATTGCATTTGGACCCCAATTCTATTCATGAAGTTTGGCAATTTCAAGACTGAGCCAAAGTTTTTGAGATACACATTACAATTCTCGATCAAACGGTGATTTACAAACTGATGTAATCATCCTGGAGAGTTGAGGCATGCAATAACAGTTGGTAGAGATTTGGCTGGGAATTAAAGCAACCATAACAAAGGCGAACTCAAATTCAGGAGTTATTCAGCGGAGACCAATGTGCAAATTTTACATCTGGCATTATTAGTCAGGAACATATTGTGAGTAACTAAATGGAGCCAAGTGGGTCACCAAATTCTTTTTTACATCAGAATACGAGTTGAACATCGAATATATATGGGAAAAATAGAACAAGAATGTAAACTAGAAAGATATTTGGAATTCAGGGATTGTTGTCTTGCTCTTAGGAACTTCTTACAGCAAAATTGTCAAACTTGGCACCAAACCATTGAACTAACAAACAAAAAATCCACAAAAAAAAAATAAAACAAAAAAAACTTTGACTCTTGGACTGTCTCACCAGCTACGGGATAAGCAGGCAAGTTCTTACTGCTGACTTAAGTAAGTAAATGTAATTGTTAACTCTACTAAGATAAAGCAACATAGTAAAGAAACAAATAAAAGCAACTGGAATTTCAATCAACAGGAGAGGTGTTTATCCTAAAGTAGTAGTAATTAATAACAACAATTTGATTAACTTTGTAACAAACTTCAATTAACTAACTAACTAACTAGCTATTGTATCTTGAATTCTTCAACAAGGGACAACAATAAACAATGCAAAGAAGTAAACAATATATCCAGAAATATGAGAATTGTAACCACCTTGTGCCGCAACAGAATGAGAGGGTGGAGGTAGCCAAACATGCGTAACCCCAGCATTAGCCAGGTCTGGGATGGACTTGATGAGCCAGTTGTACCATCCTTCCTGCTTATTGCTTGATTCCCAATTAAACCCCTAATCATATAACCAAAAATATGTAATTATACAAAAACCCAGAGAGAGAGAGAGAGTATAGAATGCCCTGTACAGATATTTTGGGTACCTGGAATAACAAGGTAGGAGCTGCGAGGGTGGTGGGAAAGATAGAAAAGGCGAAACAGAGATAAGAGAGAGAAGTGAGAATTGTCATCATTTTCTTTCTGGGTTTGGAACAGAAGGGACAAACAAATATATATATACACGCAAACACAACGCTACGGCCGGAATGCTTGACTATTCCGGAACACATTTGCACAAGATGTTCACATTCAGGAATTCAAAAAGGATGACTGCCGAGGATTTAATTTGGATAAGTATCATAATTAGTTTTTAAATTTTATGTCTTATTTTAATATAGTTTCTAAATTTTTGATTATTTCAAATACCTCAACTATAAATTTCATCTTAATTAAATTTTTTCGTCAATTTCAATCATTAAAACAAGTGACGGCACATAATGTAACCAACTATATAACAAACACGTGGTTTATCTCTGTTTAATCTAACGATTAAAATTTGTAGAAATTAATTAAATTAATAATTGAGAGATTAAATTAAATTATAATTCAATCTAAAAGAAAAAAATTATAATTCAACCCCCAAAAATTAGTATTTGGCGGAGTGACATCATAAAAATATTAATTATACCTCAAGCCCAAAAAATTTGATTATTCCCATCTTATCAATTCAATATTATGACAAAAATGTTCTCTATTTTAAAAATCAAACCAACCGAGGATGAAAAATGGGGACTTTTGATAAGGTCCAGTCCATGTTACGAACTTTTCTGTACGTCATTGCCGGTGACCGTCACAAAGTTGTAGTTGAACGTGTAAGGCACGGTGGGCGTTTCATCCATTACCCTCCAACTATGAAAAGCGCGGATGCGAATATAGATACAAAATACGGTTAAAATAAGATATGAATATGAGTATGATAAAGTCTAAAAAAATATAATACAAGTACGGTCAAAATACGACTATAATAAAATATTTTTATTATTTTCACCTAACTTAACACTTATACATTTTGGTAGTTCTTTAATATATAATAAGAAAAATTAATAATTCTTTTTAGTTTCAAGAAAATATATATCGTGTCGTTATGGTATATTTACAAAGTGAAGAGACTAATTAAAAAAATTAAAGCTAATATTTAACTAGTATTTAAAAGTAATTTTTGTTAAGATTATAATGTAATAATTTTACTAAATAGTCTTTTGACATATAATTGTATATAATACTTAAAAAACACTCATGCGTCTTTGAAGTAATATGAAATTTTTGTTAATGTATTGTATGGTATGTGAATTCGAAAAAAGATGTTAAAAGTTTAACTAAAAAATTATATATGTTGTTCTATTATAAAAGTATCCGTGAAGTATTCTAATATTTAATTATTATCGGATACATAAAAGGTGTATCCGATGCGGGTACGTCAATCTCAACGAAGTATTCGTGTTTCATAGCCCTCCAATAATCACCCAAATACCCTCTAATTTGGGTGACGACATTTACATGCACTTCATCTTTGACATCCTCCATCGCGACCCATAAGAGAGGCTTGGCTTTCGCTCACAATAAGGTAGCTGTAGGATATGGCACTAGAGGTGTAAGCAACCCTGGTCAAGCGGAGAGGAGTTCACAAATTGGAGATTTGATTGGTTTCAATGGCGAAATTAGTGCCAAAAATTATACGGAACTAGAGGTGAAAGCAACCCTGGTCAAGTGGAGAAAATATTAAATGTAATTGTTAGATATTGGTCGGGTAATGGACCCGAATCGGGGCGTTTATGGTGGGTTGACTCAAATTAAAAAATGTTCAAAAAGACATGTCTTTTAAAGGTATCATTTACCACTCAAAATACATGTCTCTTAAATATTAACAAACATGTCCTTATAAAATGTGTTTCTTAATAATACTCATTGGTTGTCTATATAAACCTAAAGCAATCCAATAAGATGAAGGATCTCTGATAAATAATTAAACTTTAAAGTCTCCTACTCTATTTCTCTCTCTCTCTTCTTACGTAATGTTGAAAGACTTTTGTACTGTGAAAACTCGGTGTTGATTCCTATTGTATAACAATATCATACTACTCGAGCAATCGAATAAAAAATAATTTTCAGATTCTAAAATACGTAGAACATTTTTAAACGACTTTTAAGATTAAAGAGAATAGGATGTGTCTTTGATCATATTATTCTGCAATATATATACGATTCTCAATATTAGTATCAGAGCCATTTAAGGTGTTCTTGTACCTTTGCGATCAATTATTAATAGTTTAAAAATATTATTTTTATAAAAAAATAATTAATTAGTCCGTGAATTGTCAACACGTTATCGCCATTGCGCGATGGAATTGATGACTTTGAGAAAGGCAAAGTTTTTTCCGTCTTACGGTATAGACCTAACTTTGGCCCGTCACCCGACTAGTCTACTAGAAAGACTTGTGTTTCCTTGTTCATGTCTTATTGGAATTTAAGTTCAACCATGACCTATCCAACACTATTAGATATAAAGACATGTTTTTTGGGTCATCATCGTCGTTG
The DNA here is from genome assembly GCA_963454935.2 of Ilex paraguariensis. Taxonomy (NCBI): domain Eukaryota; kingdom Viridiplantae; phylum Streptophyta; class Magnoliopsida; order Aquifoliales; family Aquifoliaceae; genus Ilex; species Ilex paraguariensis. The sequence continues at coordinate 12,337 of CAUOFW020006921.1, forward strand.
CCTTTCGTTTTGCGTTTGGGTCCATTAGAAAGACCCATTTTAGTTTGACTATACAAACGTTGACGTAGAAAATGGATTAACCAATTACATTAAAATTAAAAATGAATTGCCTTAGAAAGAATGCCTATTGCTTAGTGTTTTTTGGTTGTTTGGTTTTTAGTGCATCTGATTCTTGGATTAGAATTGGGTTACTGAACAATAATAACATATGGCAATCAAATTTTGATTCTTTACTGATAGTTTATGGGATCAAATTTTATTTGCTTAAAATTCTAAAAATGAAATAAATATATGTTTATAAGATATATTGATATCCTGCATAGAGTAATGTTACCATGTGTTGATATGCTTATATCATTTATTTCGTTATTATGCATGAATTAAATTAGAATTTTATGTTTGTTCTAATTTAAATGTCCATTTTATTTATAATAAAATCATGCATGATATAAAATTAATTATGATCAGTATTACCTAGAGATACTAGACCAAGTGGGAGCTTTATTTTGTTTGGTTTTAGGAAACCAAAATTTTGCACATTAATTAAATTAAGTGTTAATAATAATCACCTATGGCGCGGGAGATAATTGAGAACTTAGTGAACTTTCGATCTCACGACTTATGAAAATTGTTAATACTTGAATTTAGATTTTTGTGGTAAAATTATAGAATGTGTTGTGCTAATATCACATACACATTATCTCTGCATGTAAATTATATCATAATGACTACTAAAAATATAGTGGTTGAATTAACTAAGGGTGACAAATTGAATGACAATAACTATGACATATGGCGTCGTAAGATTCAATTTTTCCTATATGAGCAACAAGTCTTGGATACCCTTGACTTTGTGCTGCCAGAGCCTAGGCGACCTCAAACCCGCCAAGAACAAGAAGATTACAAGAGAAGTTTGGTATTACTTCTCTTATTAGGTTTCGTAGTTTAACCATGAGGTTTGACTCGTATCAAAACAAGCTAGAGCATACATTGATAACACTTGAGGGCCATGACCACTATAATACGTGATTTAGGCGCTGTTGGTCATGTGTGGACCAATGAACAATAAGTTCAAGTTGGACTTTACTTCCTTCCACCATCATGGGACCATATGAAATAAAACAAGACCCACTCGCTAAAATCAACTTGTCCACATGTGAAACTTGTCTCACAGGTAAGGCAACTAGGAAACTATTTGGTAAGGCTAGAAGAACATCTATTTCATTGCAATTAATACATTTAGGTATATGTGGCCCAATAAATGCGAAGACAAGACATGGTGCATCCTATTTCATCACTTTTATTGATGACTTTACGTGCTTCGGTCATGTCTATTTGATTTCTCACAAGTCTGAAGCATTGGATTGCTTCAAACATTACATTAAAGAGGTTGAGAATCAACGAGACAATAATATTAATGTTCTTAGAACTAGTCGAGGTCACGAGTATCTATCTGAATAGTTTAAAGAGCTGTGTGAAAAAAAAATAATGAGGTAATTGACAATACCTGCCACTCCACAACAAAATGGTGTAGCGGAAAGACGAAATCGCACCTTGTTTGATATGGTTAGGACTATGATGGCACAGACTCATCTTCTGATTTCATATTGGAGAGATGTTCTATTGACTGTTGCTTATATCCTTAACCGAATGCCTTCTAAATTAGTTCCTTCTACCCCATATGAGTTATGGACAAGCACAAAACTTGGCTTAAATAATTTATGGTCATGAGGTTCAATAGCTTATGTACACAATACTTCTCATAAATATGAGAAGTTGGGTCATAGAGGGAATAAGTATATTTTCATCCGCTATTCTGAGCATTCAAAGGGCTACGTGTTCATAAGTGAACAACTTAATAGAAGGGTAACTAAAATTGAGTCACGGGATGCAATTTTCCTTGAAGAGGATTTTCCTAGCAAAGGAGATGTGTCTAAAGGAATAAAACTCTATGAGTTAGATGATCCCTAAAGAGATATACCCACTAACCAAGTAGAGATTGAGAAAATAGTTTCATCACCTCCTAGGGACAGTGAGAGCGATATACTCAATGGTGGATCAATTCCGATGGATGTAGATTCATACAACACAGAGTTGCGTAGAAACAAACGTGGAACCATCCCTCGACGTCGTTTTGAGATTGAAGAGGGGAAGCTTTCATGGTTTGCTCCACATGATGATGTCGAACCTAAAATTATTAAAAATGCTCTATCATCATCTGCTAGTAATGAGTGGATAGCTGCAATAAATAACAAGATGGAGTCAATGAAAGCTAATCAAGTCTTGAACTTGGTTGATCTTTTGCTTGGGCGCAAGGCCATTGGGAACAAATGGGTTCTAAAAATTAAACGCAAGACAAATGGATCCATAGAAAGGTATAAGGCTCGCCTAATGACAAAATGTTACACCCAAAGAAAGGGTGTGGACTACGAGGAAATCTTTTCTTCTATTGTAAGGTTTGTCTCGATTCATATGATTCTAGCTATTGTTGCACATTTAGATTTAGAACCATATCAAATGGACGTTAAAACTGCATTTATAAATGGAGAACTGGATGGGGATATCTACATAGATCAACCTGAGAACTTCGTGGTGGTGGGTTAGAAGAACAAAGTTTATAAACTCCAACAATTCATTTATAAACTGAAGCAGTCATTCAAACAGTGGTATCTAAGGTTTCATCGAGCTATCACTTCTTATGAGTTTATGATGATTGATGAAGACCATTGTGTGCATGTTAAACAGTCTAAAGATAGCTTCTTGATTCCATCTTTGTATGTTGACGATATTTTATTGGCTGAAAATAATAAGGAGATGATTATCACTACTCAAAAGTGGTTGTCCTAAACATTTGAGATGATGGACCTAGGCAAAGCAAGGAATGTGCTCGAAGTTAAGATCCTAAGGGATCGTTCTAAGAAATTTCTTGGTTTGTCTCAAGAGACTTACATTAAGAAGGTTCTTGAACGATTTCATATGCAGAACTACAAAACCCATAAACACTCTTGTAGCAAAAGACGAGATCCTAAGTCTAAAGATGAGCCCAAAGTCTCTTGAGGAAAAGGAAAGATGGCTCGTGTTCCCTATGCCAGTGTTATAGGTAGCTTAATGTATGCTATGATATGTACCCCTCCCGATACTTGCTATACGATAGGCTTAGTTAATCGTTTTTAGTCAAATCCTAGAATAGCTCATTGGAAGGCAATCAAAACGATACTACGATATCTCAAGGGCACTTCAGATTATATGTTATGCTACCAATCTTCAGATTTACAGATGGTTGGTTATTGTGATTCTGATTGTGGTGGTGATATTGATGAACGCAAGTCCACATTAGGATATGCTTTCTTACTTAATGGTGGCGCCATTACATGGAATAGCAAAAAATAATCATGCATATCCTTGTCCACCATGGAAGCAAAAGACATGGCTTGTTCTGCTGTTGTATAAGAATTTGTTTGGTTAAGAAGGTTCTTTCAACATCTAGGAGTTGTCACAAATACCTTGGGTCTAGTGACGATTCATTGTGATAGCATGACTGCATTAACTTATGCTAAAGATCCTAAGTATTATGGATGAACCAAGTACATAAATCTAAGATATTATTATATCAAAGACATGATTGCACAAAAAGAAGTAATCTCGAAACACATACCTACAACTCAAATGGTTGCAGACCCCCTAACTAAGCCTATAGCTAGAGATGTGTATATGACTCATGTTAAAACTCTAGAACTTTGTAGGTATTGATTATGTGCTAGAGATTGAATAGATCACACAGTCATTTGTATTGACATTTTTTGAAATATTAATACATAGTTTTAATTGCAATTAAATATTATATTTCTTGATTATCTTAATATTTGAGAAAACACACACATTAAGTATGTCAGCGGGCGTGATTGGCTCAGTCACACGAGCAATCGCCTTTGGCACTTGATATGACAAGCAAATATGAGATATTCTAGCATATAATATTGCTCTGTTTTGTACACAAAATGAAATCTGACATTTGAAGATCGATAATGGACACAACTCTATGTCCATTATGCTTGTGTTTATTGATTAGCCAGATACGAGATCTTAATTTGGCATCTTTGGAGGACGAGCAAATAAAAAACTCGGGTTAGACGATTGTAGAACGACTAGACTAAGATTTGTACGGCGTCTGAGTATGATATATGCTCTCAGTAAGATCGAGTCACTCCACCGTAGCATGTATTTCATAGTACATGTGCTTGGTGACAATTAAGGAGGTGAAAGAATTGATCCATGTTTCCTCCCTGTGTGAGCCCTCCGAGTCATTTTTACATGAACAAGTTATTTTGTTTAACCAAATATTCTATGTAATCTGTGACATTTGACTATGTCATAAAGTGAAAGAATTAATGTTCAACTACTTTGGCATGTCACTTATGACCATGAGTGATTGAGCATTCCGAGACATTGCTGGGAAAACGATTAATTTTAAACTAAATGACATGAGGGCAAAAGGAAGATCCTTTGAAATGTCCCGTAATATACTCACTGTCTACAACTTTGGATGCTAATTTAGATAGTGACAAAGTGTGAATGTATAGGCGAAAGTTTTGAGGGGTTATGCCTGCTCTTATATTGTGAGGGATTAGAAATGTTTGAACTGGGGTATCCGAATGGGTCTAGAGTAAAGCTGTCAAAATTCGACACGAAACGATTAATCGACATGAATTAAGCAGGTTTGGGTGATAAACGAGTTGACACGCCAAACACGTTTAATATACGAGTCGTATTCTAGTGAGACCTGTCAAACCATTTATCACACGTTTACTCGTTTAAATAAAATTAATATAATAATAAATTAATAATTATTTTAAAAAATTAGCAAGAAAAAAAGAAGTAAAAAATCAATAAAAAAAAAGAAGTAAAGTAGTAATTCAAAGATAAAGAAGAGGAGATGAGGAGCACTTCAAAGCCAAAGCAAACCAAAGTCGTTTGTTTTTGTCCCACATTAGAAAATGAGAGGAGATAAGAAGGGCTAAGTTGTCTATAAAAAACAATAACCTCTTACTTTTTTATTTTAAGTCTTCAAGTCTTATTTTTATGAGATTTGTCTAAAAATTCTTCTTTTTTGAGGTAAGTGCAATTGACAATAAAAAAAAATTGATTATTAAAATTTGTTGATATAATTTTTTTTAAAATTAAACGGGTTAAACGAGTTGTGTCATGTTATTTGTTTATTAAATGAGTCATGTTTGTGTAAATTTTTTTTACCAATTTATTAAACTTGTCGTGTACGAGTTTATATATTTTTCACCCATCATCCGTTTAACCCGACACGTTTGACACCCTAGTCTAGAGTACTTGAGACACCATTTTCATTTTTTTTAGAGTTGATGTCTCTATGGCTCTATAGAGTTTCTAGTGTAGAGCTCCCAAATTGCAGGTGTGTTCGCTTTAATCCAAAAGTGAGGAGTTAGGACACGTATCATCAATGTTCTATCAGACACCATCCACTGTATGCTTGGCTATATCTTTGATGTGAACAACAGATAATGATATGGATTAACATCTTTTCCGTTATATTTTCTTTTAATTTTATTCAGTAGTGGTTAAATTACTATAAATTAAAGTAGACCCACTATTTTTAAGAGCATCTACAACTCTGACTTGAATTTAAAATCAAATTCTATACCAAAATTCCGTCATAACTTTTCCACCCACCACAGTCGATAGCTGCAGAGGATGAACGATAGATACAAAATTACATACACAGAGATTGAGGGTCTGGGGGTTCTGGTGGGAGTTGGGAGCAAAGGTTATGGGGACCCAGGTTGTGGGTTCTACTATGGGGAAATTTGTGAGGCGAGAGACTAGAGGAGGTTAGAGAGGGTACACAGGAGAGAGAATAGGGCCGGTGAAATAACTTTAGGTGAAGTAGGTGAGTAGAGGGTTGGCACCGAAGCAATCATGGCTGAAAAGTACTCCTTTTAAGACAATCTTGGAATTTTTGAAAAGATTTAGATATATAAATTGGAATTTTTCCATTGGATACACCATTACAGATCTGGCGCAACACAACACGGTAAATTTCAACTGCTGGCGTTTCAGAAGTGGCAAAGGTTTCTTCCATCAGCTTACTGCTGTCGGAATATAATGCCTAGCCCATAGTACAACTTAATCAATCCACAAACAAGAATATAAAAGATAGCAGCAGCAATGAGTTAGAAAACCCGAAAAATTAACAAGGTAGAGATCTTCAAAACAATGGGGAAAACATGAAAACTTCATCGGTGTCTAACTTCCTGTCGCAAAGACAACAATGCACAAGTGGTCATTTTGTGGGCGAGCCCCCCATACTACAAGAAAAATTAATCCACTAAAGATAACATATTTCCTATAAACCACTACCCCTACTAAGATTATAAATTGACATATTTTTAAAAACTTGGAATACATGTGCACGCAAACACATATACATGCAAAGACTGAACAAAGAAATCCATTCAATTGTTGATTTTACCCATGAACCTCAACTCTTCCAAAAGAGTACTTGTATCTTGTTGAAGCAGAGTTCCAAGTTTCATGTTTTGTTTCCATTTTGCAACAAGCTAACATTGTATAGATCTTACTGGTGCAACTACAATGCTAAGATATGTACATATGAAAAGAGGTTCAACTCTTCCTCGCCTTGGGCATAAACTCCAATAAGCATTGGCCCTGCTGAGGAACCTCATTAATTCATTACCAACCATCTAATGCTGTAGAGTCTCCAGCTTAACTATTAAGACCTGTTCCCAGTTGTTCAGTATTGCTATTGTTGGAAATCCCTGGACTCCAGCTTATGCAAAACTGGTAAGAAGGCTTCTCAAGGTTTTCAAAAGTGAAGGTTTCATATGATTTCCACCTAATCTTTGCAAATAATAAGTCTATCCATCTTCATTTGGTCTGGAGAAAATTCATATAGAACAGAAGTCTGGTAAACGAACTCTACATTTCTCTGGTAATTTTCAGGAAACATAAGAAAGAGGTAAAAACTGACAGCCCCTAATGTGATTCCTAGTAAACATATGCTACCATTTTGCAACAAAGACGGATATTCAACTATTGATTTTACCCATGAATCTTAACACTTCCACAAGAATACTCATTTCTTGTTGAAGCAATTCCAATTTTCTCTTTTGTTATCATTTTGCAACAAGCTAACATGCTAGAGGTCTAACTGGTGCAACTGCAATGCTAAGATACAAATATCTTAAAAGAGATCCGACTCATCATCGGCTTGGGCATAAACTCCAAGAAGCATTGACACTGAAGAACCTTATTCATTCATTGCCAATCATCTGTTTCTTTTTTAGGGTGTCCAGCTCAACTATTAAAACCTGTTCACAGTTGCTAATGCAAAACTGGTGAGAAGGTTTCTGAAGATTTTCAAAAGGGAAGGGTTTCATACGATTTCCACCTAACCTTACCAATGTTAAAGTCTATATCTGTCTTCGTTTTCTCTAGAGAAAATCCATATACAACAAAGTCAGTTATCCAAAAGCTACATTTATTGGGTCATGTTCTGCTAACATAAGAAAGGGGTAAAAACTGACACATCCAAATAGGATTCCTAGTAAACAAATGCTAACAGAAACCATAACCAATTCATCCTGCATGAGGTTGAACACTATGAAGCAAGAGATCTCTGACCTAGATAAACATTATTTGGAAGCTATATATCTCAAAGACAATACATCTAAGAATGCAAGAGGTTATTTTACTTCAACGATGGACCTCAAATGGTACAAGAAGTATAATGTGAATATTTAAATATCAAATTCCTTTTGATGTGCTAGCCTTTAATCCAGTAGGAGATTTCATGAAGAGATAAAAGTCGCCTATCGGAGATACTGGCAGACAGACTTGGCTACTTTCTTTTATGATCAGTTGGACTTGGACAATTTCTAATTTCCTAATACAGGTGTGAAATTCAGATTAAAGTACCAAGCTGATAGACAACGAAAACAACCCCAGGGTGAGTACCACTCAAGATCATCAACATGCCTGCTCACATCCTTGACGGCTTGGGAAAGATGTCAGGAGTGAATTTCTGAGCCGCACTGAGACTACCCTTGATCTTCATTGCACCCCTGTGTCCATCCAAAATACCAAAAAATGTCAAAACAGTAGAATGATATCACAAGAGGACATTAAAATAAAGAATTAGGAACTAAAACCCAATGAAATATTGTTCAATTCATACCTCATGAAAGCAAATTGGGGATTCATCTTCCCAGTGGCAACCTTAAGGAAATCATCGTCCGTAAAAGAAAAGGTCGCATCAGGCTTCCCACCCTCATATTGCCCTAAATTGACCAAAACAACCAACAAGCAAATCAAAATCATGGCATTCAATACATTCATTTGCTTCAGAGGATGAATAACGATTATAACTAGCAAATGAAGGCCAAACAAGCATTGGTCAAATACAATTTCCAGTTTTTGTACTAACTTTCAGTTGCAAATAAGGAAGAACAGGACATTGATTCATCATTTGATCACAGACCAGTCACAAAATTAGAAATTCAGGGGCTGGAAATAGGATTCGGGAAGAGTACTACCTAATTCTGGATTCGATAACTTAACCCCATTCTATCAACACTTATTTATTTACTGAATTCATCTTCAGTCAATTCAAATGAAATCAAGTACAGTACAAAAGAATGAGTTATTTCAACTTCAGTCAATTTAAATGAAATCAAGAACTATATAAACGAGATAACCAATTAGAGAGGGAATCAGAAACCCTAACCTTTCTTGACCTCCCCTTTCTTAAGATCAACAACGTACGCCTCCTCATTGATTCCAATTTTCTGTACCATAAGCTTACAAGTTAGGGCTTGTAATTCAATTTAAGCAAGCAAATCGAGCGAAAATATGCCAGTACGCATAAGAGAGAGAGAGAAAGAGAGAGACCTTGGGGGAGATATTGATCTGATAGACGAGGCCTATCTTCTTGGTGAGTTCTTTGCCGGCGTCGGTGGAGAGATGGAGCTTCATCTGCTCCATAAGAGCGTCGGACTTGAGCTGAGTCGAATTGACCATTTTTTGCCGATGGACTTGGCTAGAATGCGCAGGGGTGTGCCGTGCAACAAATAAACCGACCATCCATTGATTATATAGAATCGAACGGGTTTTTAATAGAGAACAGAGAGACAGGATGGGGTAGTTGGCGGTGATCCAAACGCATTAAGTCCGGACACGCCAACCAACGAAGTCTGGTTCTAAGTTAGATTAGCGGTGACGTCGTCTGTACCGGTGGCAGCTACTCACGCGTATATGGAAAAGTGTTACTCGCTAAATGGATCGGAAGTAGCCAAGTAGAGGAATCCATGGCCTTTGAACCCGCCCACGGATTCTATTTCAGACCAAAAAATAGGTTCGAAGTTTAATAAATCTAATAGTTGATCGGTTCTAACCTGAATCTAATATCTTTTCAAAGAAGGTTTGAATTTATTCTCAAACACTTTATGCAGCCCGAAATTTGACCCATGAATCGGCCCACAAAAACTGAGCCCTCAGCCCATGAGTTTGTTCGCCAGCATAGCCCAACTCGCCCACTTAGCCTGTTTGTCTTTTCACTCAATTATTGGAAATAAATTTATTATTAAAACTTTAAAAATTTAGTGGTAATATATGATTCTAATTTATTTAAATAAAGTTATTCATTATTTATTTTTTTTCAATTTTAACTCTACTGCTTTAATTCAAAAATGTAATTTAAAAAATATTAAGTTAAAAATATTTTAAATGAATTATATATATATATAAAAGACTGTCCAACAAGGCCCATAAAGCCCACCTAGTTAATGATGGGTTGCGCAATAGGTGGCTTATTTCTACCGGAAGTCCCGTCTGGCCCACCCGATAACTTATATGAATAAGGGTTTCGATTTACGTCCAACCTGACTTGAAAAAAATATTGCAAGCTTAGCCCTACTTGCCCCATGGACACCCCTATATCCAAGGTATAGCTCAAGTTGCAATAAAGACAAACTTTAAATTTAGAGGTATTATGAGTTTGAATCTAAATAATTCTTTGAGATAAAGTCACAAAATAATTGATCTCTCATGAATATCTTTAATTTCGACATGAATGATATGTCTTTGATTAGATAAAAAAAAATTTAATCAAAATGTGTGTAATTTGGTTCGAATATCTTTTATCGTTGAATCTGAAAAAAAAAAAAAAAAAGGATCTGCAAGTGTTAAACTAGGGTAGATTAGAGAATTAAAAAA
>CAUOFW020006922.1:0-22593 GCA_963454935.2 Ilex paraguariensis
TTAAATGTTTGTCCCATAAACGGACTATTTTAAGCCTGCGTTATCTTGGTGTACCGGAGAGTGACTCTTCTGGTAGGGAAGTCTAAGACGTCAAGCAACATAACATCACCCGTTGCGTTGTAGCCAAAGCTTTTCACACAATGATACCACGATTCTAACAATAATATATACTTATACCTAATTAGCCATTTAGTTCGAATATTTAGGTTGTGTTTGAGATGACTTATAAAATTTAAAAAATATTTTTTGAATAAGTATTTCTCAAAAATACTACCATTAAAAAAACACCGCTTAGATATTAAAAAAAAATTAAAATAAAAAATATTTTATAAAAAAGTATGTGGTGGGCACCGGTGCAGCAGTGATCTCAATTGGTGATGGATGACAATGATGATGGTGGGATAATGACAATGGTGGCGATGGTGAAGACGAATGTGGTGGGGTGGTGGCGGTGGTTGTGATGGTGGAGGGTGGCGCACAGTAGTGGTGATAATGGTGAAATATTTTGTAGATAAGTGATTTTAAAGAAGTATAATTTTTTTTAACTTTTACTTATTTATTTATTTAAGTGATAACATTATTTTTAACTTATTTAAAAGTAATTAAATAAATTGTTTCAAACATTATTTTTTTAAAAAAAAAAATTATAAATTTTAAAAATATTTTTAAAAATCACCTCAAACACACTTTTAATGAATTTATAACTTTTGGACTAATAGAGAATTAGAGGTCTTCATTCGATATCAAGATCTATTATTAATTCAAAGAATATAATATATTAAGTTTTTAAATTAGATGTACATTGTCAAGTCGTAATCGATTCTGTTTTAAACATCTTTTCTAGAATAAATTGCTTTGCAAAAAAAGTTAAAAATAGTGTCATTATCATAGTAGTTATCTATGTAGATGACATAATTTCTTTATGGATAATAAAATATGCCGTGGTTGTGGCCTCCAGGCACCAAATTTCTGGCAAAGTATCTCTTTGCTTTTCATTATTTTAATATTGATTTGACCAATCACTGAGCAGATTCAGATCATGGTATCTTGGAATCATCGAATTATTTGTCGTTTTTTTTTTTTATTCTCAAAAAAAAATTATTTACCGTTTGAAGTAAGGATGAAGTTGATACAAAAAAAAAAAAAAAAGAATTATTTGCCGTTTGAATTCAGATCCTGTCTATTTTCTGCTTGTTTTAAGGCCAATGCCGATTATTAGATAGTATATGTGGATAAAACTTTGAAAAATGGGCTCCTTAAGCCAATTTACTGGAAAGTAGAACGACACGAGTTGTTGGATGTTTTTCGGTTCTGTTATAATTCAACCTCTTCGAGTTGGCTGTGCACGTTAATTTTTGCATAATAGATAAAAAAGACAGATTTTTTCGTGGAGAACTAATATTTATTTGGAAAGTCGACGATCCCGTAACAAATGAAGGACCAAAATGGCCAAAGAAGGCTAAGGAGTGATGATGAATTGTTTCAGGGACTTTTCGATCGATTTCGGCATATCATTGGTTGTTCCTGACACACAGAAAACGGGTTAGAAGGACGTCATAGTATTTTTCGGTGTATTCCTTCTAACAATCAATTTAGTTCTTTGAGAAAGAAAAAGAAGAAAGTACTATTTTGGTGTTCCTAAAAAATAATTGTGTACCCTTATCTTCAGGTTTTTGTCACTATTTATACATTCGAGGACTCATTATTACTGATAGGTAAGGCAGTAGGTATAGCGAGTTGTCCTGGATGTCGAGCACATGTGTCAACTCCAGAGATCATGGGAGTTTTCAGTGCCGAGGACATCTGTCATGGCTAGAAGGCTGAAAGTGCCTCGGTGCCAATGACAAGTGTCATCATCAAAGTGTTTGAAAGTTTACGGAATAGAGGACACGTGTCAGTATCTTATCTCTTCTCCAAAATATCCCATCATTAACCACGAGTCAACAATCTCTGAGGTCCGGCACAAACAAACTCAAACATACTTAAACAATCTAAGGATATGACTTATATACTCTTATCTTATAGCATTAAAGATCTCGTCAAAAACTTATAGCAACTTGTTAAACAAAAGCTACAAAATGATTACTTGATACGGTGATTACAATTTTTTGTAAATTTTTCCTATTTCATAGCAACAATTACAAATTGGGAAAAAAATGATGGAAAAGGTAAATTTTCAAGTTGAAAGTACCAAAAGAAAAGGCATTAAGTCAGAAGAAAGAAAGATCCGAAGCTCTGTTCTGCTCAATAGATATCCAAGGGAAGCAATACTGGAGGTTGGGTAAATTACACTCTGACCCTTCAATTACAAGTCTTCTGTCACATTGTTCTCTCAACTATTATGCTTCTCATGTTTCTTTTCCAACGATACTTGTTTCGTATTGCACTCTCAACAATCATAAATCATGTTTCTCAAATTTCACATCCACCTTTGACTTTTAGTTTCGCTACAAATTTGGACATTTTTAATTTTTTTTTGGTTTATGTGGAATCAAATTAAGTAGTAGACTATTGGGGATAAAGCGAGATTGATGGAATAATTGAGGGGAATCAAGTGTAAAAGGGAATCAATTAAAGAATACAAAATACGTCATAAATCAGCCCCCAAAAAAGTACATTTTCAGACAATCTAAATGAAAAAATATGTGGTAGAAGACAGAATTCAATTGGTAATTACAAACGGAACCCTATGCGTATGGAAAGACACACTTGATCTAGTTGTTGTTGTTCTTCTTCTTCTTCTTTTTCTTCCCGTTATCGATCTTTTCATTTGTTGCTCTGTTTCATATCAGAGCTGCCACAGAAACAAAAAGAGAAAGATTGAAACAGAGAAGCAACAGATTGAACCATGGAGTCGAACATCATCTTCTTCACAGACCTTCTCTTCGCCGGAATTACGCTTCCTTTCTTGGGTTTGAACCATGGCTCCGTCGTAGGCTCACCGGAGTTCACCACCATCTCTGGCCTCTGTTTCTTCACTCTGTTTTTCTTCAGTTCAGCAATGGCTTTATGATAGTTAAAGCGAGGGAGGGAACATTTTAAGTTCACCGAATTAGAAAAAGGTGGTGGAGAACCAATGAGAGAGAAGCTTGCGAGGCAAATATTGCTACAGAAACATTGGCACGTGTCAAGAGGACAGGTGTCAATGTAGCATTACTGATCTTGTAATATCTACCAATGCCCAATGCCCCAAAATATACTTATTTTATTAATTTTATAATTTACTGTCCACAAATAATCCCATTTTTTATTTTTTTTTGTGTAATGTTTGTTATGGTTGCCCCCTGTTGCCAAACTAGTGGGTTTTACTTAGCGTAAATCAAACTGGTGATCAAAACCCACTTCATTAATTTCTTGAGTTCGAGTTTACTTAGGACTATCCAGGGATTTATCTCGGTAGACATCCGTATATACATAGAAAAATTAGTCACATACTCTAAACAAAAGTGAATATTTTTTAAGGTAAATTACACTTTAACCTCATTAATTGTGGTCTTATTCTTACACTATCTCCTCAATTTATCACGTTTTTTCAAATTACTAGTTTCATATTTGTCTCAATGATTGACATCCATTACAAATTTGAAAGAAACGAAAAAGGCATCATTTTGTTCCTCAAATTATATGATTTTGTTTCACTTTCTTCCTTCGCATTGACATTTCTTGTCCAAAAGATAGCAAACGTTTGCATTTGAAGTAGTGTGAATATCAATTCAAGTAGTTGTGGCGAAAATGCAAAATATTAATTAGTTCAGGAGGCAAAATAAAATTAAGTTTATATTTAAGAGGGTCAAAGTATAATTTGTCTTACTTCTTAACCAGCAAACTAACTAAAATAATAAGGTTTGACGCGGGTGATTTTCTTTCACCAATTATAGATGGTAGATTTCATTAAGAAAGACTTTAAGGTGATAACATTTAGCAAGTAAATCTGGTCTACGTGTCACTTCCACCATGTCCGCAATCAGTTACCGTATCGTCAACATAGTAGTCTTCAATTTTTACCATGTGTTACCTTGGTCTGCAAGGAGGTTTTATTTCTTGTATCTCCTTAAACAGGACGGAGTCAGGAAAAAGTTAGAGTGAGGACATTTATTAAATTTTATTTTTTTAATTAATCACAATAATTTATAAATTCATATTTATTAAAATTATATTTAACACTTAAAAGTTCCGTAAATAATATAGAAGATTAAAAATCGATACGCATAACACGAACAAAATAAAATTAATTTTTTTTATTAAGAATAAGACTAATTATTGTCATTTACAATTGACTCTGGTATGTTTTTATTATTTGAAAGAGTTATTACAAATCTATTTTGTCAATAATATTTCTTTTATATATAAAATTATGGTAACAATTTTTTATTTATGATCCTATAATTTTCAACATAACGACATATATTTTTATATAATAATGAAATAACTCTACAAATTAAAAAATTATAAAATAATCTCAATATGTTTAAACACATATTCAGACATTTGAAACGTGTTTAAAAGTTAATAATAATATTAATTGCACTTAATTTGAAATTTAATTGATAAAAATTCAATGATTTGTGGCTATTGGATGGATAGTAGAGTTTATTAAATATTGAGACTTATTATTAGACATAATATCACAATACATTAAGTTTTTAAATTCGGTCTCAATAACATTTTTCAAAAAATTAAAAATCATTTAGGTAGAGATCTATTCAAATCGATATCACCAGAACATAATAATAGGATAAGAACAATTAAATATATCTAAATTTTATTTCAAAAAATACATTTTTAATATGAAAGAAAAAAAAAATTGAGGGGACATGTGTCCACCCTAACCCAAGGGTGGCGCCGCCGCTATAGACTAGAAATCAACTTCTTCAAAATATAGATAAGGTTGTCTACCGTTAATTTTACCCAAACCTTCTATAGACGAGAGAGAATTATATGTTTGTCTCAGAAAAGGGGAATGAATCCCTGCTCTTTTAAGTGTTGAAGTATCAAATTAAAGCAAGCACATATGACCAAGTTTGTAAGAGACCATTTAAGCATGCTTTATCTCTTTTTATGCAAGAGAGAGACTCCTCTGGTAGGCCACTGTAACACGTCAAGCAAATCGCACCCACCCAGTGCCTTGTGGGTCCGGCTCCTCTGCGGTTGGAGAGTTACCGCATAACATGCGGTTTAATAAAACGTCACTGTTTTACAGCATTTTAGATTTTTTTTTTTTTGAAAATCTTACACCAAAAACGACACCGTTTTTGATCCTCCCAGATCAGACCCAACATCGTTCACAAAACCCTGTATCTGTGTTCCTCACAACCCAACAGCAACCATGGTCATCGCTATCGCCACCAAACTCTCATCTCTACCAATCCCTCATCTCTATCACCACCCGTCGACAAACCCTACCCTCTCTTCAAAATCTCATCTCTCAAACCCTTTTCTGTCTTTCCCATAACCCTCCCAAAATCATTCTCTGTTTTGCACACCAAGTGTTATTTGTATTTTAAATTATGTCTTAATGAATTCGTGAAATGTACCGAAAATTTGAAACTGAATAATTTTGCATTTTCATTGATGTTCATTTTTGAGAGAAAATTAAAAGGAATTAATTTGTGAGATAAATGTAGCTCTGCAACTAAAGACTGACCAAATTTTTGGAGTTTCAGAAGGTAGCCTCCTCACCTGTGATAGAGGAGTTTCAGATCGCAAATCCAACCAAACCCTTCTCGCCATTTCAGCAAATGCTTTTAAAAACTCCGTTTCTGGGTACTCCCCAGAATTGATTTTCTTTCTCTGATTCAGATTCCCGGAAAATGAAGTCTCCATTTTCGGGTGAACAAAACAGAGATACTTGGCCTTCAAGAACTTCCCAATCAAAGAAACACAAAATTTTAATGTTTGAAAGACTGGTCGAGTTTGACTTTTTATTAAAATAGTTTTATCAACAATTTGATCTTAGTGCTATTTCACAAAGCTTACAATAAACAGTACCCCCGGAGTTTCTTTAAGATCCAAAGACCCTTTGTCAAAAAAACAGCAACTTTTGTAAAATTTGCTAATGTGATTGCAAATTAACTGGCATTTTAAATTATGTTTTCCTCCGAGTTTAATGATAAGGCAAAAAGTTAAGAGGAAAGAAGATTCAACCCTCTGTTCTGCTTAACTCAATACAGATTTATTATTTCTTTGAGATTGCAAAGTGCAAACATACAAAAGAGGAATAAATTAAAGAACACAATCTACCCGGAAACCAGAAAAAAAATAAATAAATAAAGTACATTCCTTCATATCTAATAACTCCGTAGGTTTTGTAAAACCTACCCTATTTTTCAGAAATTTTTCGGGGATTATTATTATTTATTGACTAACCCTTTTAGACAATTCCTTCGTATCTATATGATTTTCCTGTTCTTTTCCTTTGAAAGAATTTTTGACAAATTGTATTTCTTTTTCTAATTTTGTTTTTATTTCTTCAATTTTAGATAAGGATATTGCCTTCAACAACTGCGGTTATCAACCAATTTGCCTGATTGATATGTAAAATAGCATTGTTAGACGCTCTTTTGGTGGGTATTTTATATTCGCTTAAACTTTTAGAATCTATAGAAGTCACTATTTTTATTGACTCCTTTGAATTTCATATTTGTTTATATAATCTTTCGATTAAAGGTTTTAAATCATTTTGAACTTGAAATATTTATTTTGCAAGTTCTTCTGTCCGTATTTTTGTAGGTTTAGGGTGATCTGGAACAATTTCTCGAGTTTCAACTATCTTTTTTATTCCAATAGTTTTTATTCTTAGTTCTTCAATTATTTTTATTCCTCGATCTGAATCAGATTTAGATTATTTTTAAGTTTATTAAGATCTATAAATTGACTACTT
The DNA here is from genome assembly GCA_963454935.2 of Ilex paraguariensis. Classification (NCBI taxonomy): domain Eukaryota; kingdom Viridiplantae; phylum Streptophyta; class Magnoliopsida; order Aquifoliales; family Aquifoliaceae; genus Ilex; species Ilex paraguariensis. Next base: position 6,881 of record CAUOFW020006922.1, read on the forward strand.
AGGAAATCTAGTTCCCTGTTTAGTTTTTTAATTTCTTTTTCAGTGTTTAAAATATGGTTAAAAATAAGTGTCACTTTCATCATATCGACAGTCAATTACCACATCATCAATACACTTTTCAATAGGAACCCTAGACTTCTGTGTCTGCCACTAATACAAAAAAGGCCATCTTTCTTATATCTTCGTAATGTCTAGAAATCAACTTGTTCAGAATACAGATAAGATTGTATAACATTAATTTCACCCAAACCTTCGAGAGAGAATTATGTTGATATATCAAATTAAAATAAGCATATCTGACAAAGTTTCAAGGACACCATTTAAGCATGCTTTATTTATCTGTTTTTATGCAAGAGATAATGACTCGTCTGGTAGGCCACTCTAAGACGTCAAGCAAATTGCATCACCCAGTGCGTTGTACCCAAAGCTTTCACACAGTGACTCCCTACTCTTTTCTTACACCAGAGTTGGATCTTAGTATTGAAAAGGATGTACTATCAATCAATTAAGAGTAATACATTAACTATATATATTAGGTGTAACTAGTATTATTAAGAGTAAATTGCACTTTATTCCTTTAAACTATTATTTTTGTTTTATTTTGTACTTTTAACTATAAATTTCTCACATTATACCTTAAAGTATCAATTTTATTTCTTATCACTCTAATATATAATGATAAACTTGAAAATTTATCATAGGAGGATGGAAAACCCCAAAGAGCATTCAGCCAAGTGCCTAGTACTATTTTATTTTACCTCTTTTGCAACCAAATGGTTACAAGGAAGAAAAAGAAAGTCAGTCAGAAAATAAAAATTTAGAGTTTAGGAAGGACAAAATTATTAGTGGGTATTTTTTTGATTTTTGACATACACATATATAATAGATAGTTGTTTATTAGCAGTATAGACCATTCACATACATATTTATTGTAAAAAAATTGATAGTCGTTATTTATTGGAGTAATATAAAATAAGATTAATATTTTATGGTACAATATGAAAAATTTTATAATCGAAAGTGTAAAATAAAATACATATAATCGTTCAAGGTGGTAAAACATAATTTATGCTCTTATTAAACTAGTAAAATTATCCTCATACAAGGTTTGAACCCATGACCTCCTTTTTGGGATGTGAAAAGGTTTATTATCCATACGAGAAGTATTCAATGTAATAATAACACCACATTATTACTCTTGCCTGATATGATCTTTTAATAGTAAACTTCTAAGTGAGTAAGTGAATTTTACTTTTTTTACGTGTACTAATTATTTTCTTGCCTAATTATGATAGTTACTAAATTAATTGGGGTTCATTTGTCTATATATTAATTTAGTATTAGACAATAACATCAGATAACATTATTGTCGCATGATGATGCCACCATTGAATATTTTCTCCTACCGTAGGCCCTAAGAAATAAAAATTGTGAATCCGGCACGTGACAAAAAGGGATGACGTAGGTGATTACGCAGAAAAGAAGTATTAACAAGTGCTAGTGGAATAGAAAGTCAACCGAGTTTTGACAATATATGAATGTTATCAAAATGCTTCTGATTTGCAATTTGTTGAGTGCATTAATTGCCAAATGATATAAATTTGGTGGGTGGTTCAATGGTGGAGAGTGATCTTTATATGTAGCAGGTTGAATTTTTTTTCACACTTTTTAAGTATAAGTCATTTTTATTCTTTTAGAGACATGTCTTGACATAATTCAATTCACGGTGATCAGTCTTGAACTCAAGGGAATAATCGATATAAACTTAAATACCCAATAAAAAAAAAAATTGTCCAATGTCATTGCCGTTGTATGTCATGTGAAATGAAGTATTAAAAGGCAATTATTGTCCCTCAAACTCAAATATTTAAATATGAATTTAAAGTTAATCAAAGTTAAAAAAAATTATTTAGTTAAATTACCTGGACACTGTCTTCTCTTTATAGCGGATCAAATCCCCCTAGAGTAGGGAATTTTCGAATAGGCACCAAAAGACTCTCCTTCCTCTTCATCATGAAATCAAATCCCCAAGATTAAAAAAAAGAAAATCAGTCCACATGATCTGATCTATACGATTAGGTCTGATGGTACTTTATGTCGCAATCAAATACAAGTGCCCCCTTCCCCCGCCCACCAAAAAATAAATCAAGGCTCGTTGAGTTTGGTTTTTTATTTAAATGTTTTTATCAACTTTGATCCAATTCCAATAACAACTGTAACTAGCATATTAAATTTATGTTTTGCTTAGTTTAATGAACCAATAGATAAGCCAAAAAGCTAGTGGAAAGAAGATTCAACCCTCTGTTCTGCTTAACTCAATACAGATTTATTATTTTCTTTGAGATTGCAAACATACAAAACAGGAATAAATTAAAGAACAAAAAATACCCGGAAATCAGGAAAAGAAAAAAAGAAAAGGAAAGAGTACATTGGCAGATAATCTACATTAAAGTGGGCAGCAAAAATTACAATTGCAAGTTAAATATGCTGTGGAAAGACACCCTTGTGACTGGGTTTCTTCTCCTTCTTCTTCTTCATCATTGTCTTCTTGTTCTCATCTGTCTTTGCCTTTGATGCTGTGTCTGGTGAAATCATATTAGAACTGCCACAGTTTTCAGACAGTGGTATTCCAGAGGAACATGAAGAAGAAGAAGATCGAAATAGACAAGCAACAGATTGAACTATGGTGTCCAACATCATCTTCTTCACCGACCTTCTCTTTGCCGGAATTACGCTTCCTTTCTTGGGTTTGAACCATGGCTCCGTCGTAGGCTCGCCGGAGTTCACAACCTGGGCCACCATTTTATGGCCTCTGTTTCTTCACTCTATCTGTTTCTATATTTTTTTCCTCTATACTTCCTGTCTGGTTGGTAAATGGAATGAGGGAATATTTTGAGTTCAGTGTGATTTAAATAAAGACACTTTACAATCCACACCCTTCAAGAATGGGTCAATCTTCAATTAGACCATGAAATTCTAACTAGAATAACCAAATCCTAAAAATTTTAATTTAGTGGATCGACCGTTTAGACTTAATTTATCAACATAATTTATTAAATAATATATCACAATCATTGAATTGATAGTGAAACTCAATTAATACTATAATCCACTTTTAGTATAATAGTTATATTAAGTCAATGAATTAGATTCAAATAATATTTGCGTAGATTGATTAAGGGTCCCATCAAATATTAAATTTAGTGTTGATCCAACGGTTCATAGAAGTCATATAATTAAATTAACAAATTAGATTAAATTTTTAAATTCAAATAATATTACTAATTTAAGTGGCGTAAATAATAAATTTCACTTTAAATAAATCAGCAGAGAACCAATGAGAGAGAAACTTGTGGGGGAAGTATTTGTAGAAGCACAAAGAGCACGTGTCAGATGACAGGCTGTAGGACACTAATGTAGCTATATTAGGCTGGTCCCGGTTATTTGCAAGTTTGATTCGCGAATCTTAAACTTTTTTAGACCCAATTTAAGGGCTGAGCCCGGGTTTGGGTTTGTGTCCAGGATCGGATTTAGGATTAAGTTTGTGTCCAGTTTTGAGTTTGATGTCGAATTTGGGGTCAGTAATGGTCGGGTTGAGATCTAGTCTTGGGTCCGCGGTTGTCTACAAGATTGATGCATGCACCTTGTAGCAAAATTTTAGCGCGTGTTTTGAGTGTAAGAAGAAAAATATCCACACTTTTTTAAGGCCATAGCCATTATAAATGGATCCTCTAGAGATACCTTTTATAAGTCAGTTCAATTTCTTGACAAAGCAAGGAGAAACAGACTTGATCAAAGGGTTGTCTTAAAAATTTTGAAGCACCAAATTTGGTCATAAAATAATGAGCAATGTTATACAATTTAAATTTATATTCCGAATCAATAAAGATAATTAGATCAATGGGTCTTAATAACTTTTTTTACAAGACCCACTAATTCTACCATCCTTGTTAATTTGGGATGTAAGTTTGGATTATAAATTTGAGAAGCAGAGTATTTCTGTGAAATAAAAGCACTCCAAAGGGGAAATCATTGCTGCACGGATTTAAAAAGCTCAGCTTAACTGATTCTCTATACTAATCCCCCACTATCGTTTTAGTACCCTTTTAGGTTGGTTAGATCGAAGCAAACAAAAATTTCACAACCCATCCTGGCCCACTGCGATAAGCCCACAGTACCACAAGTGGGCCATAGTGCTAGCCCCAACCCCACCCATGCAAGAGGCCGACTAAGATCACCGACGTACCTGCCCAATTTTTAATTTGTTAGTTATAATTCAAATAACTTTACTATTTATTTAAGGCGTACACCATATTAGACTTATTTGACAAAAAATATACACTAAAAAATATAAGGTTATTAAGTATTTAATTTTGATACTTATTTGTATCCAAGTACATAATTTGAATTTATCTATTTTTATTGTGATATTTTTGCCCTCCATTAATCCATGTGTATTTAATGCACCACTTTTTTTTCAGAAAGTGGTGCATTAAACATCTCCTAGTTTTATGAGAGAACTTTAATATATATATATATATATATATATATATATATATATATATACTTATGTATGTAAGTACGTATATACTTGTTGTTAAATCTCTTATCTAAATTTGAATTATCTTTTAACGCACCTTGATTCATGTATTTTTTTTTTTAGAAAGTGGTTTTATTTTCAAATTAATTTAATATCCGAATAGTATAACAGTATAACAATAAAAGTGTAACACTAACAATGTAACAGTATAAACAATAATAGTGTAACAAGTTATTTACACAAAATATTGTACTATTACATTTTGTCAAACATATAGTTTCATATAATTTCAATCAAAGTAGTCTATCTCCGTTTTGAATTTGTTATCATATACATAAAACTACTAAACACTGTTTTTGTTACAATGTATTTGTTACACTGTCTTTGTTATACTATCACATTATTTCGGTATTAAATTAATTTAAAAATAAAACTATTTTTCAAAAAAAAAAAAAATTTAAATCAAGGTGCATTAAATATAATTTGAAAACAAAATCACTTTTAAAAAAAATTACGCATGAATCAAGGTGCATTAAAGATAATTCAAAATTTAAATAAGAGATTTAACAATATATATATATAAGAGATTTTGAATTAAATGACCCTAAAATTAGTATTTATGTCTTTTTAACTTATATTTTGTTCTATGTACTTTTTACCAAATAAATATAATAAGGTGTACCAATTTTCAAAAAATCCTTTATTTAAATGTAGAAAATAGCCGTAGGTTGCTGCATCATGACTTATTTGATACCGCAAGTCATGTGCCAAAAAATTGAGCTTTGTTTAGCACCAGTAACTCCCAGCCCGACCCAAAAACCTTTACATGACGGGCTTGGCAGAAATTAGCAGGACCGGCCCCAAATCGAGGAACAAGTACAACTTATGCCTGTTAATTTGAAACCAATCCAATATTTTCAATACTTAAAGAAATTTATAGGACTCAGGTTTGGACATGGGTACAAAAATTACAATCCAATTTAAATTGGGATAATACTTGGTTTGAGATGTCAGATATTTGGGTTTAAGCCAAAACCGGAACTCATCCAGCTCCAAAATACCAAATTAAATCCACCCAGCCACTCTCCATTGCCTCCTTCCATGCGTTCAATAGGGCCTCACACACAGTTCTCTCTCCCTCCCCTTCCCTCTCAATACACACACATATCACACCCATCAAACCCTCTGTAGCATCATCCACATACTGTACCCATTTCGCTTCGCTTTGATCCTCTAGGTTCTATGTCACTGCATTCCCAGGCTCAACCAAGGCAGACAGAGGGAATTTTTTTTTTTTATCAGAAGACAGAGGCAAGTTGAGATCTACCAAACTAGTTTACATATTTTAGAAAAGCGACCTCCTATTCACCATGGACGTCGATGGTACCTCACAGCTGAGGTGAATATATGCATATATAAGATTATGTGTTGTTTTGAAATGTTGAGTATAAGGTGTTTGCTGAATTGTGTAAATCTGGCTTGGGTTGAGCCTGGCACTGACTGCGAAACTCTAAGTGGAGGTTTGAACAAAATCAATCTGCTTTGTTTTGTGCTATAAATGCTTTCTGTAAGAGTTATTCAAGTAAAAATCATTCTGAATAATTAGCAGACTTCATTCATCAACCATAAAAAAACTAATGAGTAAACAGAAAAAATTCACCACCTCCGATTGGTACTTAATTAAGTCCAAGTTCAACAACACGTTTCAGAGTATATAACCATATATAAAGGGTACTGGATTAAGCAGACCCATGATCGTCAGGCTTGATCTTCTTCTTGTTCTTGACTTTGTCGATAGCAGAATCAATAGATTCAATTATGTACTCGGCCATCATCGTCTTCACCAGCTTCTTCTGTGCTGTAATCACGCTACCGGCCTTCTTTTTGAAACCCGGCCATGCCTCGGCTCCGAACTCTCCTTCATATGGGTTCATCTCGCCTTTGCCATTGCATTTGACACCTTCTTTGCCTGTGCTCATTACCTTATCTGTCATCTCTCAAAAACTCTATTTTCTTCCTCTTTCTTTCTCAATAGGTTTTGTGTTTCTTAAGGGAGAGTTATAATGCTTGTATTTAAAGATTGAACACCCGTAGCTTTCTCTTGTTTACGCGTGTTTATGTGAGAGGTGTGGCTGTGTTGTGGTGGCGTGTGTGGGAGTGTGTCCAGGTCTGTGTTTAGAAATGTAGATGCTCAAGTAGAAAGTCTTTTTTTTTTTGTGTATGGTTGTGTAGGGAACTCAAGTTTAAAGAAATCTCTGTCTAATTGTGTGGTATGTGGGTGTGTAAACTCGAAGAAAAAACTCATTTTTGTTGGTTTTTCTTTCTATTTGTGTTGTTGTGTATGTGTACGTGCACATGTAAGAAGCCTAAAGTCCATTTACATACCATTGTGTGTGTCTGTGTGTCGGTGGTCTCCAAGTACAACACTTGGCTTTTGTTGTAGTTGTTGTTTTGGTGTGACTGTTTGGATTTTGAAGTATAAAATCCATCCAGAAAAGACAGCACTTGAAAGAATGACATGTAGCTGACACGAATTTGGAGTTGCAAAGGGATCAATATAGAAACGACTTTGTTATAATTGTCAGGAAATTTTGGAGAAAGGACGAGGCCTTTATTGCATTCGTCAAGGTTGCCGATCCCCTTTGTGAGGTCTGGACTTGACTACGGTCTCAATAAATAAATTCGGTATCGTAATTCTAATTTTTATTATTTTAATGAAATTTTTATAATTTTTATAAGTTATTTTATAACTAAGAAATGTACATTTTTGTGAATAATTTATCACTTTTATGAATTTTTTTTATCATTATTGTGAGTAACTATTTTTATCACTCGTCTTTGATACAAAAAAAATTTATCACATTTGTTTATATTTCTACGACATTTGTGGATGTTTTTATTATTGTTATGGTAACTGTTATTACCATTTTTTGGGGTACCACAACAGTGGTAAAATAACTCACAAAAATGATCAAAACGACCACAAATGTGATAAATGAAAGTATTATACCGATTTTTGTTTTCGGTATCATATTCAAGTTGGTGAAGTGGAAGCTGATTGTGCCTTGGGGTTCTTCACTAAATCGCGTCGTGTTGAAATTTGTTTAATTTATACTTGATTTATTTTTAATATTATATAATGGAAACAATATTTTTGTTTACATGGGTAAGAGTAGGTACATATAACCCTCTTTAAACCCCGCAATGACAGGAGTTAAGGGTGCAACTTGGATTGGACAACCTAATTTCAAACCAAGTTCAATTCGAAAAAATTAGGACTTTGATAAAAGTTTTTAATATTTGGGTTGGGATTGAGTCAAAAAACTCCAACCCGAATTTAATTTGGGTTGGGATTGGGTTCAACCCGAACTTGACAAATAAATAAATAAATAAATAAATATATATATATATATATATATATATATATATATATATATATATATATATATATATATATATATATATATATATATATAGCACTGATTTGTCATTTTTATTCTATTGTTCTCTGCCTCTCTCGTTCATTTTCATTTTTGTTATAGTATTAGCACTGTAAAAAATTTGGTTGAAGTTATTGATTGTTAATTTAGGTGAATATTATGTAATATATGTATTAAGTTTAGAATAACAAGCTTATTTTGGGCTCTACCCGAACTCAACCCGAATTGAATAAGTAAAATAACCAAAAATTAGCCTGAAATCATTAACCTGAATTCAACCTAAGGTAGAGTTAGAGTTAAGGTTAAAGATTATATACCTATGGTTGAGTTAGGGTTAACTGTCCAACCCGCCTGAATTGCATCCTTAACAGGAGCCTCGTACATTGGTTAATTCTTTTTATATAATGGTGTTCAAATTACATATAAATTGTGCATAACTCTATCTCCGTGTTTTGTTTAATTAAATAAATTATGTCTTGTTGTATATTTAACACGTCTAACAATTTTATTTATTTATCATCCAAATATATTAAATTCGTAACGATTTCAAATCAAATTCTTGAAACATGTACACTATGAGTGTCAAATGTGTCGGGTTAAACGATTACGTGTTGTGTTAAACGAGTGACGGATAAAAAATATGTAAATCCGTATACGACAAGTTTAATAAATAGGTAAAAAATCTCAATACGAATACGATCCGTTTAATAAACGGGTAATACGACACGATTCATTTAGCTCGTTTAATTTAAACAAAATTATATCAAAAAATTTTAATACACCACTTTTTTTACTGTCAATTATATTTACCTTAAAAAAGAGGAATTTTTTGTCAAATTTTACATAAAAATCAAATTTGAAGGCTAAAAAAATAAAAGCAAGAGACTACTACCTTTTATAGGCAAGATAATCCTCCTCATCTCCTTTCATTTGTCGACGTGGGACAAAAACAAAAGGGATTGATTTGCCTTTTTCATGAATTGCTTCCATCTTGCCTCCTTGACTTTAAACTACTATTTTATTTTTTTTTTGTATTAATTTTTTTACTTTTTTTTTGGCTAATTTTTTAAAATAATTATTAATTTATTATTATATTAATTTTATTTAAATATGTAAACATGTGATAAACGGTTTGACAAATTTTACTCAAACACGACCTGTTTATTAAATATATTGACGGGTTAACCCGTTTAATATTCAAATTTGTTAAAATTTCACTCAAATTTATTTAATTCGTGTCAATTAATTATGTTGTATCCAATTTTGAGACACGCCTGTGGTGTCCCCATATTTTCGAAAAATCTTTTAACGCGTCGTATATTTAAGGTGAGATTGAACCTGGCAGATGCAAATCAGAGTTAGTTATAGTCTCCTCCCAATAGTTACCGATATTCCCTTTCAAACTGCCCTGATGGGCCCTCCTAGACATTTATCTTTGGATTTTAGCATAGGGCATAGGCCTTTAATCATTTTTCTTCGTAGGGGTTGAATTTGGGTGCATAATCCAAATTCAATTCGACTTTAATATGTAAGCTGGGCTTGAGCCAAAAAATAAATTTCAGCCGACTATAACAAGGGCTAGACAAATGCAAACTTTCACTATCACAAATTATGACGCGGCTTGAACTCTTGGATAGACCATGTATGTTATGCACTATTTTTAAGTGCAATTGAGATCGGCTCTAGCTAGCGGGGCATCTAAATCAGAGTGTGACTACTGATGGATACTGGATCTCTTGGAAATTTTGGGCATTACAACTATCCTAGTTTGTCCCTGGCCACTTCTATGTAATGAATCAACTTACGGAACCTTTGCCAATGACGTTGAACCATCAATGGACTCTGGACACACCATTCATAATTCAATGTCTTGACAAAGCAATCAAACAACCATGAAAAATATGGTTGTTCGTTCACAAATTTAGTGTTGAATTGATTGCCCAATTTTGCATGTGGGACCATACGTTACACCCAACAAGGGTGGTCCATGTGATACTAACAGGCGGCTGCAGAACAGATGTAGTTGGGAGTTTTTTTCCAAGACAACTTTATTCATTCGGTACGAATCTGAATTTGATTACGGAATATTATTAGATTGTTTTGTCAAAGTTACATAATAAATATATTGCGTACAAATTACTTTAATTTTAGCATAACACGATTTGAATTATAACATGAACATAACTGAATACAACAATTTATAAGAGAATTAGTTTATCTAATACGAAATTGGTGCGAGGTTATTAGCTTTGAAAATTCAAAGTCACTGGGTTCAGTCTGTAATGGGGTTAACCAGCAAAATTCCCTTAAAAATTTATTGTACAAGTTTGACCAATTTTAATAAAACATACATTATACGACTTAATCATCCGATATAACATGTTACACTATCAGTCCTAGATGTGGTCCACAACTTGAATGATTTCATATTCCAGCCTAATATTCATTTTTCTTGGATTTATAATAAATGAAACTCCAAGATTGATTTTTGCACTTAATGAAAAAGCGGCTTGAGAGGGAGAGGAACGAAAATTAAACTCTCATAAGTCTCGTCAATATGTCTAGATTAATAAAATAGAACGTTTTTGAGTATTAAAGTACAACAATACCCTAAATCTTTTAAGGTTATAAGCTAATGGCGAATTTTACAATTTAAATTCCAATCACCCATATTCACACTTAAAATATACTAAACATTTTAATTACTCATTTATTTTTAACCACAGAAAAAAAAAAAGAAGAAGAAGAAGAAGAAGAAGAGGAAGAAAAAAGTGGTACCCGGTTGCCGAAGCAGAGAAAACCAGGCTTGAAAAAAGTGTTTTTCTTCAAAAGTATGTTGTCGAATAATTGCCAAATTTGTGTTTGGGATCACACATGTACCCACAATCCCAAGCTTTGGTTTTTTTTTGTCAGCACCTGGAGCTTTAAGAGCGTCCATCTTCTACGGATTTCCGTATCGGTCACTGGTTTCATGAGAGAACAATTCATTTGTTTTGTAATTAGGGGTGGAAGAACCTCAAATGCTTTGTTTGATTGGAAGCATAAAAAATAGGAAGAATAGAAAATAGGAGGGATACATTTTTTACCTTTCAAAGGATGAAAAGTAGAAATGATACACTTTCTTTTTTGTGTTTGGATGGATGGATGAAAAATAAAAATGATTAATTTTTTTTTGTCTAATATTAGGGGTGATAATCGAGTCGAGTCGTGTCGTGTCAGATTCATGTTGAGTCATAAAATTATGAGTCTTTTATATTTTTTATTTGAGTGTCAGTTCATTTTCAAGTTCATGTCGAGTTATAATCAAGTTCGTGTCGAGCTTGAATCGTGTCATCGTGTTCGAGTCGTGTATTTTTATATGAAATTAATGTATACATAATATATAGATAAATAAAATTCATCTCAACACAAATAATTGACTTTTCATTCACTTTTCTTTTGATTTTGGAGCAATTGATTTTGGCGAGTTGGAAGGAAAGTTAATCCATCAACTTTTTCATCATTTCTATTTTCCTCGTTACCAAACATGATATTTTATTTATCCCTTCAACTGTTCATCCTTCCAACTTTTCATTCTTCTATTTTTCCATCAAACCAAATGGAGTATAAAACTTATGCTATATCTCTTGGGCTCACTAAACAACAAAAGTTTGAAAAGAAATCCTAAATATGCATACAAATATCATCGTCATTCTTCAGCCAATCACACTATTGTTTTCAAACATAGAATCTGGATTCTCTGTCGTCTCTATATTGTTGTCAAGTGAAAAAATCGTGTGTTCCTATCTCCTGCTTTCACCCAGTGAATTCTCAACCTTTGTGACCAATGTTTTACCCCTCTTTGCCAAATTTCATCAATTTCTTGAGCCAACTTCACTGATTTACACAAGTTGTCCTCATCCATCTCCTCACCTTGAACCTAGCTAGCTCTGTTTTCAAAAGCTTCACCCTAGCCTTGTCTTCTACAAAAAGGTTTTGTTCCATCGTGTCAGCTCCTCCTTATATCCTCTTAATTTCCTACTTATTTTGAACATATTGGACCTCTTAATCGGAATAGACCAGGTTTCTTTAATAATCTCTTCACATCTGACATATTAGAACCATTTGTCTTTAAATTTAAAGTTATATCTAGCTTTCCTCTTGTTCAATCCCCAATCAACAATAATTGGGCTATGATTAGTGAAGATACCACAATAATAGGTAGAAGATATAGAAATTATTCAAACCACAAAGATTAGATGCAAGACCAAGAAGGCATTCATCGTGGCTCGACCTTCGCTTGTGGACAGACCTCCAGGGCGATAAGCGACCTCAACGAGCAAGAGCCAATTGGGATTTCAATCAATCCAATTAGATCTCTTGATCTTGTCCAGGTTCTTGGGGTGGAAGGTCGCCCTATCTCAGTAACCAAGAGGGAACGCCATCCTAGCAATCATGGAGAAAAAGGCTCCCCCAATCAAGGAGGAAGATACTCCTAACAGTCAAGGAGAGATTTACTCCAACGGACTAGTAATGCCTGGGGAGGATCCTGGACAATGAGGGAAGGTGTTACCAGCGAGACTATAACTTATTCAATTCACACTAAGCAATAAACTCTTCCCCCTCCCTGGAGCAAGAGACTCCTTTCAAGTGGACTTGCCAATATCGGCGAACAACTATAAATCTCTCTTGTTCTTTTACTTCTACAATCATTATCATCAAGATTAGGTTCAACTTTAGCTTTATACACCATCCATTAGAACCCAATCTTACTTCATGAGTCACCAAAGAATTGGGGAAATCCAATCTCCACTATGGATTAACAAACACCCTATCCAAAATTTCTTGAACATTTGCCCTCCTTGGTTTGTTGTTGGACCATGTAAAGATAGGACCTTTATAGTCCAGTTCTAGCATATTACAATCAAAAATAAGCTTGTTCAATTCCTCTAACTCTTTCATTCCCACTCCACTTCCTCCTTTGTTGTCTCAAACTGAGTCGATACTGTTAAAATCTCCAATTATCATCCAGCTATTTAACATTGGATGAGATAGCCCTAATTGTGACGCCCCTAAAATCGGGGGTCCTTTAACAACCGTTGACTAAACGTCAATTTGCGAAAATACCCATGATTGTTGTACAATTCGACGTCACGTTAATAATATCCCCTTAACCAGGATCATCACCCATACGTGCAACCTGTGTACACTTGATCATTTAATCCAACTAAAGTCCAGTGTACTACATTTCATACTCCATTTTAGTCTATTTACATCATTTAAACAAAAAGATTCATAGCCCAAAAGCATGGTAAAACGATGTTAAAAATTTCAAAATTTTGGATGGCATACCGATAGGGTGAGCCTACTAGAAAATCCCTACTAGTAGGTTCTACCAGTATGCATTGCCTATTGGGCCCAGTCTTACCGGTAGGCTCTGCCCAATTTTCCCTATTTGGCCTGTTTTCAATTTCCAATCCATGTCCATCCATCTCATTCTCATCTTACACTTGTATAACGAATTTTTTTCATGTAATACAAGGTTCATACAAGTTTTGTTACATTCAATTCCATGTATTTACATACCAAAATAGAAATTTCACAATTGTTTTACAAAACTCAAAATAAAGTCACATTTTGGCTTTCTTCACCCTTGCAGTCCTGTGTCAGGGCCTTCCACCGATGTATATCCTGCACCTGAAATATTTTTCCGTATAGAGTGACTCACGCCCAGTAGAATATTTCCTACTAAGGCTATTCCCCAACCCAAGTACATATGAAATAGTCATAAAACACTCAACAAACAACATCTTAACAAGAATATATCATTAAATGTTGGAATTTTAGAAATGTCATGCCATGAAATGAGATGAGACTCATTCATGCAACTCAACTTGAGCCCTTATTGGTTCATTTCACCCATATAATGCTATGAGTATAAAATCGGGCTTTTCAAATCCTCGCCATTGGCGTTTCACACCCAATGACTCTTTCAAATAAAATTCTCCGGGTTTTTCTTGAGGTGAGTATTTATGGACTTACACCAACGACACTTAACTGACACAGAATTTATAGACTCCACCAACAATTCCGCGTACACCGACACACTTTATGGGCTCTTATACTAAAGAAGTGCGTATATGTTCACTAGGTCTCTGATCCGAGGGATAATCTAGCCTTTCTTGCTAACTCCGACTCAATTTTTTATCCATACCACCGTGCGACTCAGTCGGATCTTCGATCTAACTTTTTTGAGCCCACCCATGATCCACCTATTTGGTATTTGATATCAAACGTGCACACACACACACACCTACACTCATGGTTATTGATGCGGTTCTTCCGTGCAAATGCAATGTTATGCGTCATCGCTATATCAATGTTATGCCTAGATGTAATGAATGCTACATAAGCAAAATTAACCACACATCTATATATTTCATGGTCAATTATACCATATGCATATAATCGCCAAATTTCATCACATTGTTAGTATATCAACATTTCATTCTAACAATAAATCACAAGCGTGTTATTACATAATATGTGTCAATAACATACTTAATTCTCAAGCATAAAATAAACACATAATATGCCCAAATTTCATTGCATAACTCAAGCACCACCATATGTAATTCTACATAGTAATTTCTACATACCTAATTTAAACTAGAATTTATTCTAGTCTATTTCTTTACCCATTTCATCATGTTCACAAGCATAGGTAAGTAATATATACCTATATCAACCTACCAATTTCATAAAAACACCCTAGGTTGTAAAATAAACCAAATAGGAAGGAATCCTACCTCTTGAAGTGTAAAAAACACGTTAGGAAGCTTCACGACTTCAGCTTGAGCTCTAATCCAAGCCTTCCTAAATTTTCATTTTCAACCTTTGGTGAAAACCCTCGTTTTTGGTACGTAGGCATAGCCCTTGACGAGGAGATTGAATTTTGTTCTTAGCCCGAGTGGATTCGATCACTCAATATTCATAGATCGTAGAGAGAAGGTGAGAATTCTCTCTTTTCCCTTTCTTCTCTTCTCATGTTGAAACCGGCTGAAGAATGAGGGAGAAATTTGATTTTTTTCCCTATTTATACTCTCTAAACTCTTGATCCACAATGCGCCACACGACCCGTTTTTTTTTCGGGTCTGTTTTCGCTCCGAAACGATTAAATTTTGTCCTAGTTCAAGTTCAAAATATTTTTATTTTAACTTGTCTTAAACTATTTTTCAACTTTCAAAATTTTATTAAAAATTCCGTTTTTTGGTCACTTGAGACTCGGTCACCTCGTAAAACAAAAAAAAATCGACTATTTCGAAATTCGACGAAAATTGACGGGGTAACTAGATTTCGCGAGATGAATCAACGGCAAGGTCTGTTTCGTCATACGAGATCTAGAAAAATTCAGGTTTACAACCTGTACCGTAGTGACAAATTACCGTTTTACCTTTTTTATAAAAAGTTCAAATTTATCCGGGTTTTACACTACTCATCTGCCATGTTCTCTATCTTCGACTATAATCTAAATCTGCATAAATAAAAGTAGCTTGCCACCTCATAGAATTCTATCTCAGAACACAAAAAGTATTGATCACTTTCTTGTCTACTCCCACAATGTTGATCTGCACATCATCATTCCACCATAATGCCAAACCACACAAAATTCCCATTGGTTCTATATAATAAAAATTGGGGAAATGAAAACCCTTTCTTAGTCTTTCCAAATAATTATTTTTATTCTTCGTCTC
>CAUOFW020006923.1:0-22588 GCA_963454935.2 Ilex paraguariensis
AAGGTACCGTTACAGTCGAAACCTTGTGCACTGTCTTAGCTGATGTTTGTAGAAAGTACTACTCTTGTATGCACTAGCGAAACCCTTGGACTATGCTCCCAACTAAAAGAAGTGTAAGAGTTTGCTATACTACAGGGAAAAATGGGGGGGGTTTGCATTTGATACTATACCTTTGTGGTTATATTTGGGGGGGGGGGGGGGGGGGGGGGAAGGTACTGTCACATGCTTTGTAACAGTAACCACACACTCCCTACCCTTGCTCAGCTTATAATACAAAAATTGCATACATCAATTGAGAGATGATATACACAAAAGTATTGTCACACTTATCCCATTGATTGTAGGAGGGGTTTTCCGGGGATGGTTTCGAATGCATTGAAAACCTATATATATACGTATATATAGATACACAAAATGTTGTAGAATCAAACAGATGTGAGAGCAAATGAACAATTTTTATTGACCAAGGGTCTAGAGAGCCTTTGGAGAACTTCTGCGCGTTTACAGATATCCCTATTTATAGTTGTGGATGTATAGGCGGTGATATATGTACGGTATGCAGTTTTTTTCATGGTGTAACCCATGTTTTGTATAATCCTTAACTGCTCAAAATAACGGTACATAACCCACAAAAATTACCCTTTCACATTTGGATTGTACATTGCTGTGGTTACACTGAGATCTCCGGGAGTTTTACTAATGACAGAGGCCTCCTGAGTTTGTGCTCCTCAACTAATTTCATGAATGCCTGACGTGTCAATAATATATAAAAACCTTGAGGTTTGTATATGGTTAAAAAAAAATATCCTTACCCATCTTGCAGATGCATGGTGTGCGATGAGTTCTAGTATATTTTGATTAAAGATGCACGGAGATGGACACAAAACATGGATAAGACATGACATGGACATGTGGATATGACATTTTTTAAAAAGTAGGACACAGACATTTTTGGGACACAAAATATGTCAATAATATGATCAAAAGTTCACAAATGTGGCCCAATACAGATTATATAAACCATGATTTCACAAATTTGACCCAACCACATTTGTAAATTTTGCATGAATTATATGTAAAATATAAGCCAAGCAGCTCAAATTTTGCAGATTAACAAAAAGATCCAAAAGAAGTCTGAAGCCTCACATTAAAACCCAGCAGCCTAAACTTGGCATATTAAAAAAAGATCCTTTGCGACCTCACATATAAGCCCAATAGCTTAAATGTGGCATAAATGCAATTCAATGAAGAAAGTCCATTCATCAAAGAACAAAAAAAAAAGAGTCTGAAAGGTCTGAGTATGGCCACGCACTAGCAAATTTTACATAAGTTGGATAAGTGAGAATCTGGCTGAACAATTACCAAAAGCCCTGTGTAACTCCTTGTCTCTCGCTTCTCATTCTCGTTGTCTCTAAAACCTTTGGTCTACAACAAAACAAGTGCGATACACTTCCTGTCTTCCTCCTACAAAGGAGTCTCCTCTTCAAGCTGATTGGCCATGGCCTTTTGATGCAGAACAGGGAAGGGGAGGAGAAGAAAAAAATTAAGACATACCAAACCCTTGCAAGAATTATATGCCAAGAAACACGAAAATTGCCAAAGAGAAATAATTTTATTAATACCACTCACTCTAGTGAAATAGTAAGGATTACATCACTGTTTATAAGCCAAATCTCCTATCAAAATAGGTAGTTTCCTAATTAAAATCTTCTATCAAAATAGGTAATTTCTTAACTCTTCTGTCAAAATTACTAAATACTCCTAGTCGAACAATTGTTTCCTACAAAATAAGACAATAAATATTAATCATAATTTAATATATATCCGAATAAAAATAACAATCACACTTCTCTTTTGTCCACAAAAACTAGGTCCTTTGCCTAGGCTTCCAAAGTGGATTATATTGGTCCAACCAACTAATGCTTGCGCCAACCGTTCTCCCCGTTGAAAATCACTAAGCTCTAGCTAGTGGAGGAGGGCCAAGGATACAATCTAACAGAGCAGTGTTATTTAAGGCGTAAAGCGAATCAAAGCGATCAAGGCTCCTAATGCCTAGGAGAGAAGCGAAGCGACACGCTTTACCAAAGCGAAGCGAACAGTTAAAAAAATATTTTTTTTGTAGTTTAATTACTTCTAAACAATCTAAGTTCTAATTTTATATATACTAAATATTTAAATGCAAATAAAACCATAAACATTTAAATTAAAACAAACTAATATCTCAAATGTTAATAACAGTCATAACTTAAACATTTAATTCCATCAATATCAATAAGAAAAAAAAAGAATGTGTTTTGTTCAGAGCATTGCTTATCAGAAAAAAAAAAAAAAAAATAGACCATCAATCAGCAGAAAAAAAAAAAAAAAAGACTAGCGATCGTCAATAAAAGAGACTACTAATTGAAGACGAATTAGACAAAAAAAAAAGAATCGGTGAGGAAGGAGTAGCAGAGAGAAGAAGAAAGAAGAAAAAAACAGAAATAGAAGAGAGGAGAAGAAGAAGAGATTTATTGCTCGAATCAGAAAAAAAAAAAAAAAAGAAGAGAAATTTAGTATCGGTGAGGAAGGAGTAGCAAATAAAAGAAGAAAGAAGAAAAAAAATAGAAATAGAAGAGAGGAGAAGAAGAAGAGACTTACCTATGTCCAGCGATGGTCCAACGGCTCCGACGATGGTCTAGCAGCTCCGGTGATGGTCCAGTCCAGCTCTCTAGCTCCGGTGATGGTCCAGTCCAGCACTCCAGCTCTAGCGATCGTGTAGCAGAGCTCCAGTGAAGACAATCTGCAAAAAAAAAAATTAGGTTTGGGTTGTATTTATGGGGTAAGAGAATAATTCGGTGTATCCATGTCTTAAAATTTTTTTTCCAATTACCTAATCAACGACCCATACTCAAAATAAAAAAAAAACGTTTGGGAAGCTTAAGGTGCTCACCTTGTCGCCTGTCGCTTAAGTGACAGGCGCTCACTTTGTTCGTTTTGTGCTTGCTTCGGCCATGTTCGCTTCGCCAAGAGTCCTCCTGGCGAGAAACCTTCGCCTTGCCTTGCTTCTCGCCTAGGCGCGTTTTTCAAAACACTCTGACAGAGAAACTCTCAATCAATAATTAAGTCCCTGACATGAATTCGAGATGTGTCCGTGTCCTAGCGTTTCGAATACATCAATACAAGAGCCATTTTAACATGTTAGTGTTTGATAGATATTTTTTTGATTGGAAACTATGTAATATTATTGGAATTAAAACAAATTAGTACATTAGAGGACAAGGAGTCATTGAGAGATACATACATGGAAACAAAAAGCCAAACAAGTTCAAGCCAAAATTACTAAGATAAAGAAACAGTTTGCTTCACTATTCACACACTTGAGCCCAATGGTCTTTAATTAAAAATAATGGAATTCCTTCAAATTCTTTGGACATGGACACCTAAAGAGATGCGATGAAAGAGACTATTTTCACAAGGAACCTCATTTTCCTAAAAAACCCATCTATTTTTCCCAACCAAACCCATAGTTCAAAGTATTCGCCGATTCTGATAAGAGTTAGCTAAGTCGTATCCAACTCGGCATTTTTCAAACCGATACCGTTACATGATACATACAAACCCCGAATCTCGCAAGACTCGGCCGAGTCGGTTGAGTTGTATTCGAGTCAATTCCGAGTTGTCGAGTTATTGGTCACTAAATTGATATGATTCCATGACGCTGCGGTATAGCCTGAATCTTTCGTCATGTTCAATATTTTATTTTAGTTTGTAGCGTCCAATACCATGCCACAATGCCACGATCGATGTGTCTTGGAGCTCTCCGAGTTTGATAGCTGATACTGCGACCTTGAACCATGACCAAACCACCCAAAACAAAGCCAATATTGCGCCTTTCCATACAACCTTGGCTTTTGGACTTGAATCAAAGCCATCAAAATTATACTAAGCACCAAATCACAGCTAGTTGAAACCACCCAAGGGATCCCCATGACACCCAACAGTATATTCCATGACTTTGAAAACAAAAAACACAATGAAGGAAAAAATGATCCATGCATTCTACATGTGTCTTACAAAGGATGCACCCCTACAGTTGAGGAAGAATAGAACAACCTTCTTCTTTCGAGCAACTCATTAATATTTATTTTATGTGCAATTAAATCATGCAAAAACTTGTATCGTCAAAGTTGCCTTACTCTTCCAAACGAAAGAGAAAGGTTCAAAGAATGGAAGAGATGGTTTATTGGTTAAAGATTCAAAAAAAGATTTGCAAGAGTACTCACCCAAAGAAGAAATGTTCAATCTTCTTCTAT
Organism: Ilex paraguariensis; assembly: GCA_963454935.2. Taxonomy (NCBI): domain Eukaryota; kingdom Viridiplantae; phylum Streptophyta; class Magnoliopsida; order Aquifoliales; family Aquifoliaceae; genus Ilex; species Ilex paraguariensis. The sequence goes on from CAUOFW020006923.1 coordinate 4,293, forward strand.
CCAAGGAATCTAGTCTTTAAACAATGTTGTCAAGAATATCCAAGAGAAAAGGCTGCTCATCCACTTCACCATCCCTCGTGTTTATAAAAAATTGAAGTTCCAGCTATTGATGGATAAAGAAGAGGAAACCATACTAGCAATGGAAGAATAGTGAGATCATTGGTCAATATATCGAGGAACCAAGGATGCACCTTCCCAAAAGCGAAGTTTCTCCCAATTACCAATAACGTACTTAATATTTTTAGAAAAAAGGAACAATCCTTGAGAAATGGAAATAAATTAGATAGAGAAAAATAAAGAGTGGCACAAGACCGTGAAAGTGTCGAATAAAATATTCCTCTAGGGTCGTCACTATGTTGAAAACTTGATTTTAGGAACTGCTCAGCAACACTGAAAATTTGTTCAAGTTGTGTACGAGAACACTTTCTTAAAAAACAGTATTTGCTCCTACTAGTTGTTTAGAAAGGTGTGCACTAAAATATCTGCAAATTTGTTCTCAAGATATAATGAACTTCTCAAACCTGTATGTGTATTGCACTTACGAAAACAATACCCAAATACATTAAGGAAATCAAATAGTCAAACTTTTAGTATTTTATCTCTGCAGGAAAAAAAATACTAGATTGAATAGAAAACAATAGATACATGTGAATTTGGGAGAATGAGGAGAAAAAGAATGAGAGAGCAATTCTAGTAGAAAGTATAGAATTGTTCAATGGTATATTTTGGGAGTGTAAGACATCAACTATTTACAGAGTTATTAGTGGTTTTTTATAAAAGGTGCAACCATTTGAAATAATGTCTTTTAGTTCAAGAGATATCAAAGGTGATTTTATGAAATGTTGTGACTATTCGTAACGGTGATTTTTAACCAAAAGGTGGTAATGGTGGCTTTATGAAAAGATATAACCATTTGGATTGGTGTCTTTAACTACAAGTCAACAACTTTGAATTAGTACTCTTTCATGTTATCTTTAATTCATACCTTTCCAATTTCTCCTAAAGTTAGAGTTTTTCAAAATAACCACCCAAAAAGCTTTTATTTTGAAAATACTTTAACATTCCATCACCTTTTTTCAAAATAATGCAAAGGAATAAATGGCTAAATGGAAGACTTATGCATAGGTGATGGTATATATATAAATCTTGTGTATGTACCTTGATTTCATAAGCACTCTTAAGTCTGCCCTAGTATCATAGGAAGCTGCCTCATTTCCACACCTATATAGGTAAGCTTAGCTGAAGTGTCCCCGTAATTAAAAAAGCTTAGTAGCCCAACCTCCTCCTTTGAACATTACAGGTTATAAGCATTTATCCTTGGGATGGATGTTTGTTATGTTATTTAAGTAGATGTAATCACGACTTATGGTGTACTTTGAGGACTTGATATTTCAAGCGTCTAGAGTTTTCACCAAGAGTGATCATTTCATATGGGCTTCTACCCCATCCTTACTGATATTTTTAACTCCATATTCCTTGCAAGTCCTTTTGTAAAAATATTTGTCAAAATTTGGGAAGACCTTTATATAATCCACTGTTACTATTCCATCTGTGAGTAACTGTTTGACATAATTTTATCTTAGTGCAATTTGCCTAGACTTTTCATTATACAATTTATTGTACGCCCGATACAATTTACTATACGCCCAATACAATTTAATGTACGCTCGTGCTAGTGTTGATTCATTATCACAATGTATAGATATAGGAGGCATTGGTTTAGGCCAAACTGGAATTTCTAACAGTAAATTCCTCAACCACTCGGCCTCTTTACTACTTGTGGCTAATGCCACAAATTTCGATGCCATAGTAGAGTCCGTTATACATGTCTATTTCTTGGGAGCCCCAAGAGACAGCATCCCCACCAAGAGTAAATACCCATCAACTTGTTGATGTATGATCTTCATGATCAGTTATCCAACTGACATCCTAATATCCCTCTAGAACAATTGGATATCCATTATAACATATACCATAATCCATAGATTTTTTTAAAGATTTTAATATTCTATTTACAACATGCCAATGCAAGTGATTAGGATTACTAGTATATCTATTAAGTTTACTAACAACAAATGCAATATCAGGTCTAGTGCATGTTATGGTATACATTAAACTCCCAATAATACTAGCATATTGTAATTGTGATACTGCTCTATCATTGTTTTGAAACAACCTCATCTATGATTCAAAAGGCATGCTTACAGTTGTGGAATCAAAATGATCAAACTTCTTAAGTATCTGCTCAGTGTAATGTGGCTGAGAAAATATCATATTGTTATCTTGTTTTATTATTCTAATTCCTAAGATAACATCCGCAACACCAGTATCTTTCATATCAAAGTTAGCAGACAAGAAACTTTTAGTACTATTAATACTATCCACATAAGTATCAAGTATTAGCATGTCATCTACATATAAACATATTATCACACTTTTTTCATTAGAAAATCTACTATACACACACTTACCAGATTCATGAATTTTAAAATATTTGACACAACTATTTCCTTAAATTTTTTATGCCATTGTTTTGGTGCTTGTTTAGACCATATAGTGATTTAACTAAACTTTTTGTTTTTGACCTTTCATTATGAAGCTCTCTGGTTGTTCCATGTATATTTCTTCCTTCAACTCACCATTCAAAAATGTAGTGTTTACATCCATTTGATGTATTTCAAATTTATAAGTTGAGGGTAAGGTAATTAATACTCTTATTTGGGCTACTGGTGCATAAGTATCAAAATAGTCAAGACCTTCCTTTTGTGCTTGTTTAAATTTCTCCATTGTACCATCTATCCTCAATTTCGTTTTAAAAATCCACTTACACTTAATGGTTTTGAACCAGGGGGTAAGTCAACTAGTTTCCAAGTCTTATTACTCATAATGGAGTTCATCTCACACGTTCTCTATCACCCCCCAACTTTCTTACAACTGTATACCCCAACCTAACTTGCTCTAGCCTTGTGTCCTTTCTTTCTATTCCTCGGTAAGTGGACCGTGGGAGAACCGTGCCCGCCCCCAGGGGGCTGTATGTGCTTTTGACTGATAAAAAGCATCTCTCTTTTGTCCGTCCTGATCGATACATCTTGACTCGTCTAGAGCGAATGTGCCACTGATGCATAAGGTATTGTGGCACCTGCTGAATCGTATAGAGTTTGTTCCAAGTACAACAAAATGAAGAGGAATTTGTATCATTTCAAATCCTTATTCTTGTCGAAGAAAAGGAACGAGAAAAACCTAAATCTTCCTACTCAAACAAAAAGTCCTGTAGTTTACAACTCTTATTTATATAGTAATTCGACCTATTGCTCCGCATCTCCCCATTTGTTTAATATGAAAAGAAAAAATAGGACAACAAACAATGTTGTAAGAACAATGCACGAACAAAGCGAGTACAAGAAAGTTGACGGCATGAGCACCGAAAGCATGAACAATAATGCTTTCAGAATGCCGTTAACAGGCTGCTTCAGCTTACATACAAGAGAAGAGTTCCAAAAGGTATGCTAACTTTAGGAAAGAATACCTTATTACTAGATTAGGGGACAGGGAAAAATAGAATAGGTACTCTCAAAAGATAGGAAAGCAAATGGACTCGATGAAGGATAGGTTTGTGAAAGCTTGATGAAGGTCTAAATTCCCATAAATGTAAAGATGATAAGACGAAAAAGATTCTTTACCTTTTAGGAGAGTGTTCTAGTTCTTTTACTTCTCCTAATTTCTACTTGGTCACTAGTCTTAGTTGGTTCATTCTCCTTTGAACCTACTATTGGTACTTCCATTGCTTCCTTGGTATAGTAGAGAACCTATTTTCATAGAATTCTGCATCTCTGAATTCTATGATAGTATTAATTTCAATTGATTCATTAGATTCTACTACTATGAATCTATAGGCTTTACTATGTGCATACCCCAAGAAAATACACTTTATTCCTTTATTTCTAAGTTTCTTTCTTTTAGGTTCCAACAATCTTACAATAGCCCTACAACCCCAAACTTTTAAGTAATCTAGATTAGGTTTCCTTTTCTTCCAATATTCATAAGGTGCAATCTTTGTGTTCTTTATAGGAACCCTATTAAATGTGTGATTGGCGGTTAACGTGGCTTCCTTCCAAAATTCTTTGCCTAAACACGAATAAGAAAGCATAGCATTAACCATTTCAATTAGTGTCTTATTCTTTCTTTCTGCTACACTATTTTGTTGTGGGGTATATGGTTATGTGACTTCATGTATTATTCCTACATCTTCACAAAACTGAGGAACACCACCTCTATTAGACCTTAGACACTTAATCTTGGTGTTACATAGATTTTTTACTTCATTTTTATAAATTTTAAATTTTTCTAACACATCATCCTTAGAATTCAACATATATACATAGCAAAATTTTGAGTAGTCATCTATGAAAGTCGCAAAATATTTCTTGCCACCTCTAGTACGCGTGCAATGCAAATCACGAACATCACTATGTACTAAATCTAACAAAGATGTAGTTTTTCAACTTTAGGGAATGATTTTCTAGTGATTTTAGTTTGCATGCAAATTTTACACTTATCAACCATGTCGTTTGCATACTTAGAAATTAAATTCAATTTAATCATGTCATCCATTTTCCTAGTGTTAACATGCCCTGATCTACTATGCCACAAAGAATGACAACCAACAAAGTAAGCAGAAATAGACATTCTATTGATATCGAGTTTAAATATTCCCTTACACAAATAGCCTTTGCCTTCGACAAAGCAAATTATTCGTCTCAAATACAAGTTTGAAACCATATTTGTTGGGAGACCTCCAGAAACCAAGTTCTGTATAACTTCCGGCAAATCGTAGACATTGGTAAGAGTAATAATATTTTTAGAAGTGAATTCAATGTCCACATTTCATTTTCTCTTCACCAGTGCCGTAGAGGAGTTTCCCATGTAGAGAACAGTGCCATCTTCAATAGGTTTATAGGTGACAACCATATTCTTGTATTTGTAGACACCCTTTGTTGCTACCGAATCTACCAACCAAGAACCATCTTATTCGAGGAGATTAACCTCACATATGGCTTATACAAACTTCTCCTTTGAGTTCATTGATCCTTGTTTCTTTTTGTAGAAGCGATAGTCCTTCTTGAAGCGCCCTGGCTTATTACTGAAAAAACAAGTGCCTTTCTTCTTTTTGTTACTATTAATTTCCTCTTTTGATTGTTCCGTCCAAAGTGATGAGATTTTTATTCTCATTTCCTTCCTCCATCATAAGAATTTTAGAAGCAAGTTTCTCTTGCTCCTCACTTTCTTTCGAGCCCTTGACACTTCATCAAGCTTGAAGTGTGTTGCCAATTCCCCGAAAGATAAGTTCTTTTTCTTATGCTTAAGATTTTTCTTAAAATCTTTCCATGTCGGAGGAAGTTTTTCAATAATAGCATAAACTACAATAGACTCATCTATATTCATATTCTTTTGTTTAAATTGATTTAGAATACATTGAATCTTATGAAATTGATCTAGCATAAATTTACCATCTACCATTTTAAAGTTAAGAAATTGACCGACAAAGAACTTCTCACCTGCACCATTCTCGGAGAGATATTTTGCTTCCAATTTGTCCTATATCTCTTTAGCAGATTCCACTCCTTGATAGAGATCGAATAGAGAGTAAAACATTGCATTTAAGATATTTCTTTTGTAGAGGTAGTCATTTTGCTCAATTTTGTGCCCGCGCCATTGTTTCATTCTCTTGTTCTATAGGTTTTGGTGTGGTTAACACATAGGCAATCTTCAATGTAATAAGTAGGACTTGCAATTTTCTTTGCCAATGGAGTAAATTCCCACCGTCAAATTGATCAAACTTGATGAAACTTTGTCATATGACGGAGTGATTTTTTAGACAAAGAAAAATCCATGAATAAATACTGTTTTTATATTGTTGAATAAAATACTCCTATAGGGTCGTCACTCCATTGAAAACTTGATCGTAAGAACTGCACTATAACATTGAAAATTTCTTCAACTCGTGTACAAGAACACTTTCCTAAAAGTGTGTATTGAAAAATTTGTAAATCTATTCTCAAGATACAATGAAGCTTCTCAAACCTGTCTACGTATTGCACTTATGAAGATAGTATTCAAATATCTTGAGGAAATCAAATAGCCAACTTCTAGTATTCTAATTTTGCAGGAAATAGAATATTAGATTGAATAGAAAACAATAGATGTATGTGAATTTGGGAGAATGAAGAGAAAAAGAATGAGAGATCAATTCATGGAGAAAGTATAGAATTGTTCAATGATATGTTTTTGGAGTGCAAGACACCACCTATTTATAGTCACTAGGTGATATGTTTTTGGCAACCTCAATACCCAAGAAGTACTTGAGTTTTCCTAAGTCATTCGTATGAAATTGATTCTTTTAGAAAATTTTTAACTTTGCAATACTTTCGGAATCATTACTAGTAATTACAATATCATCCACATAAACAACTAATAGAATATACCCAACATTAGTTTGTCTGTGAAAGACAGAGTGGTCTGTTTGACATCGATTACCAAACCATGCCCTTGGTTACTATTTGCAACCATACAAGGATTTATTTAACCTACACACTCTTGTAGTACTTCCCCTGAGTAATAAGCCTAGGTAACTGCTCCTAAGAAGACATTCTTGATATCTAATTGAAATAAGGGCCAATTAAGATTAGCTGTCAAAGAAATAAATACACGAACGGATGAGATTTTTGGCAGCAACTGAAAAAATCTCCTTATAATCAATACTATAAGTTTGAGTAAATCCCTTAGCAACAAGATGGGCTTTCAGACGCTCAACAGAGTCATCCGAATTAAATTTAACGGTATACACCCATCAACAACCAACAGTTCGTTTATCGGACGGTAAGGGAATAGGATCCCAAGTTCTATTATGATTTAAGACATCCATCTTTACTTCCATAATTTTCCTCCAACCCGAATCAAACAACGCACTTTGTAAGTTCTTAGGAATAGAGATAGTAGACAGTTAAAAGATAAATGAAAAAAAAAACAGGAGACAAGGCATCATAAGAAACAAAGTTAGCAAGTGTAATACAATGTGGTAAACTAACAAAATGATAAGTAGACAAGACACTAGACACACTAGTCATGTGGTTAAAAGCGTCGGAGTCTATGATCCAGGGACTGCGGGTAGAGGACAGTAAACAAGTGGAAGCGATATTTGACTAGGTAAAAGTAATAGTGGAAGAGGATGGAGCAGACGACTGTCAAGACATGAATTAAGCATACTTCTCTCGTGTGATAGTAACTAACTCAGAGTTAGGCGGAGCTAATTTTGAGTTTGGAGCTCTATGAGCAGGTAGAGTGGAAGTGTCATCTTGATAGGAGACTTGATTGATAGCATCGAAAGGTTTACCATGTAAATCCTAATAAAAATCAGGAGTGTACCCTCCTCGACCACGATGAGTGCAGGAACAAGGGCTCGTATGACCTCAACGACTGCCAGTACGGCCTCTAGTACAACCTTCCCTACCTCCACGACAACCCCAAGGACCATCACTATGGCCAGTAAGAAATACCATGATCAATGCCTCAAGAGCCAATAGACAAGGTAGCATGTTGTAAATAGGGGAAAACCTTAAGTAAACAGGAAAGACTGGAGCCACCAAAAATCCAAGAGTAAATAGACTCATATTTAAGTTTCAAACCCACCAGAAAACGAACAACATTTAAATTCTCATGCTACTTCTACCAAACTACTGCATAAGTAGTGAACGCGTGGTAAAGCTTCGATTTCTCACAAACTCTTCGAACGTGAGAGCAATAATCCTCGAGACTCGGAGTATTCTATTCTTGGCGAAAATCCTATTTGCACACCTCATATGCACAAGTAAATTATCTGTGTCAGGTGGCCAACTGATCTCATATCTCTTTGGCCGTGTCCAGATAAAGCAAAGTAGAGCTAATATTGGACTCGATGTTATTCAAAAGTAAAGAGATAATCTGAGCATCATTCTGTTCCCACCAATCATACCCAGGATCACTTGGGTATAGGTCCCACTAAATATTTTTTAAAAACTTTGCCTTTAAGAAACACTTGGACTGAATGAGACCATAAAACATAATTAGTCCCACTGAGCTAAATTGAAGTCATGAGACCATTTAGAAGGACCATGCGAGAAAAGGTTGAGAGCATAGATGGGATAAGTGAGTTAGTGTCCAGCTTAGGGTCCATAGGAGTGGGAACAACAGTAGGAGCAAGCAGAATAACAACAAACAAGAGAAAACGGAGTGAACAATACCCAAATAATAGAGTAGGGGGCTGGAGTGGCACTGGAAATTGCTGAACCGGACCGCAGAACTGTTGACTCGGACTGAATACTGCTGAACCAGACCCCACAGCTGCTGAACCGGACTGGAGAATGCTGAACTGGACCACACAACCACTGAACTGGACTGAATATGGTTGAACCAGACCAAGTAGTCACTGAACCAGACTGAAAAAGGTCAAAAACAAGGCAGGATGCACTGAGCTGTTGGCTGAACAAGGAATTGGTACAGAACCGGGAAGAGAAGGACTGAACCAGACCTGAACTGAACCTGAACCAGTCTGGGGGTTGAACCGGTTTGAACAGTTGGCTTGGGCTTGGAATGAGTCGTGGGCTTGGACTTGAAAATAGAGCCTGTGAATTGTGGGCTCAGCTTGAACCAGGCTCAGGAAGAGAGTGGGTTATTAATATAACCCAAGTCCAATGCACCGCTGGACTTAACCCATGAACTGACAAGAAGCCCTCTAAATTGTCTTCTTCACCTAGGGTTCAACAAGAACCTAGCAAAACACCACAACGAAAAACGGCGGTGTACCATAGTGACGAACGACGTAACACCAACAGCCATGAGAGCTCCACACAGTGGGTAACAAAAGCCCTAGATCAACACTAGACATCGGCAACAACAACAAAGAACGTTTCCAGCCTTTGGTGAGTGCGACGACCATAAAACTCAGACTTCGACTTCCACACAACGAGCGAAAATTCGCAAACCAAAGACCACCGACAACTCTGTTGTGAAAATCAATTCCAACACCATCACCACGACAACGGTGATATTAACATAACACCACCCATAACCATTGGGTTAGACAGAAACCCTAGTTCATGGCCATGGGTGCATAAGTGGCAGAAAGAAAAAAAAAAAAAAAAAAGATAGAAGAGAAGGCGAAGGCGAAGTCGATTGCAATGGTTAGAAAAAAAATCTTGTGGAAGACTACAAAGATGATTAGAAGCTTTGGGTTAATTGTAGATTAATTTTGGATCCATTGCTCTAATACCATGTTAAGTTTAGAGAGTTAACACAATATTAGAGAGAAACGGAGGGTGGTCAAAACTTAAACTACCTCTCACCAATCACTTATATTTATAGTTATCTTGTAAACATACAAAGGACAAATATATCCTCTACATGGTATACTTATTACAACTATATTAAACTAATTACATAGTAATAATAATACTCTCAACATTGGCTTTATAAAAGGATATAACCATTTAGATTGATGTCTTTTGCCAAAAGTCATCAATTTTGAATTAGTAATCTTCATGTCATATTGACTTCACACTTTTTCAATTTTCCCAAAAGTCTCGAGTTTTTTTAAAAATAACGACTCGAAAAAGATTTTATTTTGAAAATATTTTAACAGAAAATTCTCTATTTTGAAAAATTTGTAGAGAGATTGTGTGCAAAGAATGATATATGACTTTTGAACTTATTGCTTTTTTTATAAATTCTGGTTACCTTTGATATCTTCGTTTACATTTGTTACTATGTTTGTTTGTGATATTGCTAGTTGTTTGGTGGTACATTATTTCCATGAAGTACTTTTGTTGTAACTCTAACTGATTGCTAAGTATAGTTGTTTTATTCATTCACCATTTGGATTAATCTTATAAGAGTAGGTGGAATAATGTCTAAAATTTGAAAAGTTTGTCACCTATGTTGTGGAAATATAAAATTCTACCACTTTATAACTTCCCAGTTGTCCCCTTGTACTTCGTTTTGTGTCTTGTATAATCAGATATATTTCCATTTGACATCCTCCATAAGGCCTAGATATTTTGGTTTGAAACTATACCATCTTGTTTATTATTTTGTCCATTTCCAAAGAAATAACAAAATCTTTTGGTTGAAAGATTATGAGTGTGCAATTGGATCTGGGTGAATAGGTCTAACACTTGATGCGAAAATTTATGCCCAATTTAAAACCTAATTCTAACAATTGATTAATTATGTCAATTAATACACAAGTCCCAAAAATTCAACCTACCCAACAACCTAACACAATTTCCCAAACTCCTCGTCCAACACCCACGTGTTAGATTGTATATAAATATTTTATCAAACATGTAAAGTGCATAAAGTTGAAGGTATGTAAAGATACGAAAGAAACAATCACAACAAAAAACGAGAATTTTTATGTCAAAACCCATAAGGGAAAAACTACGAAATCGTAGACCATTTAACTTAATTCACTAGTCTCAAATGAAAATTATTAGGATAAATACTTATATCTCCACCATTACCATGATTATATGCTTTCTCAACTTGAATATTCACTTTAGAATCCATCTTAAACTCTTGAGCACTATGGTTCAAAGTCGCGGTATTGGCCATCAACTCGGAGGGTATTGATACACATCGGTCGGTCGCAGCGTCATGGTACGGTATCGACCAATACGCTCAAAATGCTAGATAGAAGTTCCAAAAAAATTTGAAAAAAATATAAAAAATTCTATAAAATGTAAATAACAACATCCGTACATTATATGCCTAAAACACATTATTTAACACATTAAAAATTATAAAAATAGATTATAAAGGTGCTACTGAAAATAAAAATTATCTATGCTACACCAATAAAATATAGTCATATATAAATTATTAATTTCTTAAATACATTAGATCCCAATACTATGGAATACAAATAATTTTCTTTTAAGTTTAAACATAATTTAATTTAATAATAGAATAAAACAGAGAACATACAAAAAAAAAAAAAAGAAATTAGAACATACAAAAAATACAACTTTTATTGTGGTAGTCTTTCACTTTTAAGTTTCAAAGAGAGAGAGAGAGACGAAGACGAAGATGGAGACGAAGAGATCATTCGATCGTCCAAGTAGTCATCGTTCGATCATCAAGCAGCTTAGGGTTTCTACAATTGATATGCGAAGTCAATTGATGATGCTGGGTCCTCTACTACTGCGAAGAAGAAGAAAAAGAAGAACAAATAGTAAGCAAGTCTCTCAAATTAAGAAGATTTACCACAATTTTTCAAGTTTGTGTTCAAATTTAGTCTCACTTTGTTGTTATGTTTTTATTATGGTAAAAAGGGTTTGATTTAGGGTTCAAATTTTTATCTTTTTTTTGTTTTTTTTGGCATTTTTTCTGTTGCCTGAAAGTTGGTGGACGTTCTTGTGGTATCGTTCGATTCAGAGGTGAATTGATCGAGTTAGACTAAGTTGAATCCGAGTTAGATTGAGTTGGGCCGAGTTAGAACCGATTCATGGCAGACTCATGATAGTCTTGTATTGTGTATCGTTATCGGATCGGTGGCTGCCGAGACGGATACGACTCGGCCGATACTTTGAACCTTGTTGAGCACTAACTTCAATAGGTGACAAATCGAGTCTCATGATCCGCTCTTGGCATCCTACTTCTTTTGCTCGGATTCCTCCTAAGATCTTCTAAACTTTGTGTGCTTGTGGGTTTTCAACTAGATCTCTATCTCTTGAATGATGGAATCAATAGCTAAAATTTAATCTAAGTAGATTTGTGGCCTTTTGGATTGTGGGAGAGAGGGGTTTGTTTCCTAGGGTTTCTTGCCACTTTCGATGGTCTTTTAGGCTACTTGAGACTTATGCTAATGGGCATAAATCGTCTCATATATATAGATCTTGAAAGTATAGTTTAATTGGGGTTCAAGAAAACTTAGATTTGCAACAGACTGCTTGAGTCACTGTCTATTGGTTTAAAAAAGGATTCTGACTAGACCTCAGCATGGGAGATTGCTCGAGTGGTTAGCTAACGAGCTCTATTGTTTTGTTTCCCAATTTCTCTCAACGTGAACAGTGATTGCTTGAGCTGTACGCCAGGCTAACAAGGGTTCATCACTTAAGTTAAACTAATAAAAGACCAACTTAAGACTATTAGGTATCTAGGTTATTACGTTTACCAAAGCTTGGAGGATTGCAAGAAGTCTTCAAATGTGGCTTTGTAGCTTGAACTCCATCATCCTTTCTTGCTTTGATCTTCATCTTCAAGGTATCATGACCATTGATTTCGTTGAGATATAATTATGCGTGATCTCACGAAATTAACCAATTACAATCAATTTCTTAACATATTAGAAGGAATTAAATTGGTAATATTTTCCCCTTTAGATCATTGGATATGCCATAAAAGTCTAAAACTTAGGAATTTAGCCCTTCTCTACTCATAGCCAGCGCTTAAGCTCATAGGAAGATGCCTTGTCCGTACTAATCATGTTTAGGAATTTATTAAAACTTCTCATCCTTGGATTTATAGGTGATGCATTTTCCACGCTTGTTATGCACTCTTGTCCTCAAGAGAAAGATATCGTAAACAAATTCAAATTGAAGGCTTTTTCAAAAAGTACTAAAAAGTTTGACCATATTCTATGGGAGTGCTAAATATGAGATCTACCTTGAACACTAACACAACGAATGGTGACCTAGAAGAGGGGTGAATAGGCCTTATGCATTCATACGCGAAATTATGCCCAATTTAAAACCAATCTCACTCAATTACAAATTAATTATGCAATTAATTCAATTAACCCTTACATGATCAAGATTATTGACCCAATTAGTGAATGTGTATATCAAATTAAATTAATGTATATGAATGCAACACAATCCACCAACCTTTATCTCTCTAAATTTCTTCCACTAATTGAAGAAATATTTATGCAATTAGAATGATCAACAACACAAGGCGAATTCTCACAAACATATTGTCAAACACATTAAAAGGAGTAGAAAATTACATGTATGTGAAATATGGCAATCACATGACACCAACAATTTAATGTGGAAATCCTCTTAGAAAAAACTATGGAACGATAGTCCACCTAACCTAACCCACTAGTTTTAAACTTAAATTACAAGTTTGAAATCTTGTACCACAACCAATTCCATGGTGAAAAGCTTCCTCCTTCGAATCCTCACTCTGCAAATCCACCGCATGCGTCTTGATAACTAGCTTCAAAGGCCAGGAATTGAGCTCCATGATCTGTCCTTGGAATCGTCCTTCTTCTCTCTTTGGAACCTTCTTTTGATCCTTGGGTAACCTCCTTGGATTCTGTGTTGTGGACTTGGCAAGTTTACACGGCCTCCAACAATTCTTGTTCAAATTCTCATTTGAATTCAATGGTAGATCATGCAGAGACTGAGTTTTGATTTAATCTAGGGTAATTTATCTCTTTACTTTATTGTCTGTCTTAAACCCAAGGGCCTATCTTTTAGCCTCCTTGGATGTCTCATAGGGCAGCGCAATTATTCTCTATTTATAGGAATTGAAAATAAGAGGTTAATTGGTGTGCAAGAGAAGTCTGTCAACGATGCATTGCTCGTGCACTATGGAAGAGCGTTGATCTCTGATCCAAAATCTATTGTCCGTCGTCATGGTTCGCTCGAGCTCTCAAATGGCGTTGGCTATTGGTTTTGTTTTTTATGCCCATTCCATTCCTAACTCTCGAGAGCACTATCCATTGGTTTTCCCTCAAATTTCAATGATCTATTTTAGTTCTCTAAGTACCAAGAAGTGGCACCTAAAAAGCTTCCATAACATGACTCATTTTAAAACATGATTTCAAAAACTAAAACCTTAAGAGTTTCAAAAGCATTTTTACACCAAAATCACATGAGTTAAGATCAGATCAAGCACTTACACTCTAAATCCAATTAAACAAACTAAATTAAACCAAACTATGGTAACTAGGTATCTAGGTCATCTTTCGTTACCTAAACTTGATAAGATCCAAACAGTTTTCATCATATTGCTTTGTAACTTGAGCTTCTTCACTATACCTTGATTTGGTCTTCAATCTTCAATAGCCTCTTGACCATGGATTTAGTTGAGATACAAGAATACATAGTGACCTCATAGAATTCGCCATTTACAATAAACTTCCTATCATTCTAAAAACAAAAAATATGATATGAACTTTTTTTATAAAAGTGAACATAGAAAGTGGCTAGTTTTCATGATAATTGCCTAAAATCGCATACTTTTTTAGTAAACAAATCACATTTTCAAAGTTAAATGTTTTTACAAATTCATGTACATAAACTACGGGGTTGCTAGAATATATTGAAGCTTCTTCCCTCGTCATGTCTTTCTTTCCACAAATTTAGTTGCCCCCCACATTTTGCAATTTTGTGTAAAAAAAAAAAAACTCTCTTGAAAGGGAGTTGGATCAAAAAAACCTAGTCTACAACAACCAATGGACAAATTGCAATTGCAACTATTCCCTTTTCAGGATATGGTAGACTTTGAGTCTTTGTCGACATTTTTTTTTGTGTGATATAGGTTTTTTTATCATTTTGATTCATAAGTTGCAATTTTCATGGACTAGATGAAAAAGAAAAGAAAAAGTGTCATCGATATCAGTGAATTATGTTTCGTTTCGTAGTTTTGTTCAATATTAAATTGCTTGAACTATCAGGTATGAGAAGACAAGTCCAAGTCTAAAAGCAAAAATTAGTGAAACATTATGGGGTAAATTACATTTACTTCCCTAGAGGTTTTTACTCTCCATTGCTTTCTTTGTCTATAATGAGTTCCCTCAATCGTTAGTATGCCATTACGGGACATCAGAAGTTTGATGATTTAAGCAACCCTTTTTTCAAACATTCCAATATTGCCCTAGTCGAAATTATAGAGAAATTAAACTTGCTGCCAAGCAAACCATATTCAAACTATGAAATAAATGATGGTTGCCTAACAAAGGTTATAGATATTATTTCTCCACTCAATTCCGTTGTCGCACTTCTTTCATCTCTCTCCCCTCATCCTCCTTTCTTTACCATGCCTTTCTCATTTCTCCCTGTATATCGCTTTCTTCTCAAACATGTTGGTAGGGTTTAGGGGTCATGTGATCCAGCCGTTTGATTTGGCACGAGGCAGGATGAAGGCAATGGAAAAGGGATGATTTGGTAAATTTGTAGCTCCATTTAAGTTACGAATATAGGTATTGGTGGTCATTTTAGTGAGCTTACATAGCTGCTGAGAAGCTGTTGAAGAGTTAGTGGTTGTGCTTGGTGATGAATTCTGTGCTTTTGGTTTAATTTATTGGGTAATTGATGAATCCAACTTGAATTTATAACCCTGCTGGATTTTTTTGGTGATCGAGGTGTGTTTGAGTGGTGGTGGCATTGAAGGGAGCTGTAGGTTTCAAGTGGCGATTTGAGCCGGAGGGTGGTTTTGGGTTTCGGTGGTGTTGGAGTTGGAGGATGGTTGTTGGAGCAGGGTGCCGGTCTCTCTCTCTCTCTCCCTGACTGTGGATGATGATGATGAGAGAGAGAGAGAGAGAGAGAGAGAGAGAGAGGCTGGTGGTGGGTGATTTCATTCCTCTGGTGTTGCTACCAACTTGCTCAACTGGTGAAGATCCATTGTGATGAATTGATCAATTATGACGAATTGTTGAATGTTTTGTCCCGTTTCCTGAGTCATTGATCAAGTGCGATGAATTGACATTGATCAAGTGCGATGAATTGACAAAGTTTGTTCTTGATTTTGGTGATAGATTGTATTTTGTTTTCAGAAAACAATTTTTCTGTATGTTTTATAATGGCATGATGCGACTTTGTGTGATTATATCACACAAAACTAGGTAATGGTTGATAAATACAGTCGTTCACGTTGAGGGCATTGCAATAATTCTTTATTACTTCTGGTAAAAAAAATAAGACTGATGCAACCGACAGGGAGACAAGTGTTAATACCCATGTCTGAGAGGTTTAGTTGTTATTTGGAAAACCTCAAGGGAAGTGGATGTAATTTATCCAAAATATAGTGGAGGTCAGTTTTGTTTCTAGTATGGCCCACCTACCAACCTGTTTATGCAAAGGCACTTACTGCGTGATGATCTTAGTGTCTTGCTAAGTGATGTTTGTCGCATGCAATTTATCTTCTTGCCATTTCCAAACCTTCTTCGTGCCTAACAATACTTGTCTTGTGTCTGGCTTATACATACGTGACAGTCTTTGTAGTAATTTTGAAAATCGTCTTTCTGCTTGGCATCCGTTTGACTATCAAAAATTTATCTTACATTATAGGATTTTGCTGTCTGTAATAGGACGAATGTTAACATTTTAAAAGTTATGAGCGTGGTACATGCACTTATGCTGGCATTGCATGTTGGGAAAATTTATTCAGCGTAAATGATTTGCCACAGATGATAAGTTTAATGATAGATGCACTTATGCTCACACTTGCATTCATTCGAAATTAAATCCTGCTTGTGAGGCTTTCCATCCTGTGATTGAATTTCAGGATGTTGCTTTGGCCATGGTTTCCATTAGACCTATTCCTCTTGGTCCAATCATGGAGAAGCTGTCACTGTCAACTGAAAACTATGGGAGTAGCCGGCGGTTTTTCATTCAAACGCTGGATGATCATGCACTTTCACCAGATATCCAAGAAAAGCTTGTGAGGCAAAACCCACCCGAAGGAGTCTTCAAGATCAAAGGCAGTGATCATTGTCCTTTCTTTTCAAAGCCGCAGTCATTGCACAAAATTTTGCTTGAAATTGCTCAAATTCCGTAGCATACATTTGTGGGAAACAAATGCCATCATGTTCTTTCTTCTCATGGGAAAGATAACTTGGTATTTATATAGCTGTACAATGTGAAGGCCGTTGCTTGCATCATAGAAAATTGTCATTTTTATATAATTTTCTGTTTTTTTTTCGTTTTAGATGGAAGTGTTGGAAGTTTCTGTTTCCGCTACAAAGCAATAGCTTGTACATGTAGCGAGAAAATAGTATAGTTAGATGCCGATGATTGGGATAACCTGGTAACTACCCTATTTGGAATACAGACCCTTTTTTTCCATTCGTGGGGAATGTGTGTTTTTTCTATTTCTGTTTATTTCACTTCTTTTTTCCTTTCGTTTTTTTTTTTCCGGAATGGGGTTATTATTATTTTTGAGGGTGAGGATGGGGTTGGGTTAAAGAAAGGGGGAGCTGGAGTTGGATTTAATGCAAGCCATTTCAAAAGGATAAAAAATGCCACTGAGGTTTTGAGAAAGAAAGCTTGCTCATGTTTTGGATGGGAATTTGAAAAGAAAAGAAATAAATAACCAAGTCACTGCGGGGGGGGTGTTTAGTTTGCATATCAAAAAATAGTATTTGAAAATATGTTATGTAAAATAGTTTTTTAAAAGAGTTTTTGTATCGTAGAACGTGTTTGGTTATATGATTGTAAAAATAGTTTTACGAAACAAAAAATAGTACAAACTTGTTTGGATAGTAAGACATAAAATAATGAAAATAGAGATGTTGTTTGGATTAACTTTTTTGCATAATTTTTTTTCAGTATGTTAAACTTGATAAAAATCAACACAAAATTTTTCTTATAGTGAAAAAAAAATTAATATGAACATTTGTTGTACTCATAAGATCATATTAGCAGTATTAACATAATACACACCATTGTTCATACATAAGAGTTTAACATAATGTTACAACGAGAGAGATGATTATTTTTTCATCGTGTTGATCACAAGTAAAATTAGTAAAAACAAGCTGAATTACTAATGACATTACAATCACAATATAAACAAATGAGTCAACACTTACAATGGAGAACAAGGTCCAAGTGGTGTTGGTATTCATCAACCCAAAGAAACGAATATCTATGGTCTCTATCAACTGGATAACTATAAAAATAATGTCCATCATTTTTTACTGTACGAACTCTGAAAACCCTCATGTGGCCAGCACGATATGCACATAAAGGTTTTGTAGCATTATTCATATGCTCTGTGATTTATCAATAAAAATACAAATACCAGTGACATGCATTGCAATCAACATATTAGATAGATCAAATATAACCACATTGTTCATATCATTACACATAAAATATAAGATCCAACATAGATAGTACATTGAGCATGTAATAAAAAAACAAGTTATAGGTGAACCGCATATTCTTAATATTATGTTTTGAAGTTTAATATTGATAACACTTGAACATCATGTAAGTTCAACCACCACGAAAATTCGTAGCCCACATGTT